>VCCN01002112.1:8318066-8330127 GCA_006491835.1 Architeuthis dux | reverse complement strand
GGGGGGGGGTATACAAAATTACATTTATAAGCTGGGATACACGAGTATTTTGTGTAAGGAAAAGAAGAATAATCTTCAAAAACAAATAGTAAACTGATGTCGAGAGAAAAGATTCCCCCTGGCCTGGATACAGCTAGCCATTGCTTGTCTCAGAGTCGTCTCTACTAGCACCACAGATAGAACAAAGCTAAAGATGACTGGCAATGGGTAGAGAGGATTTAGGTTTTTTCTTTTCATGGGAATGAGCACACAGGTAACATTTAAGAATTTGTTTTTTTTAACTGCACTTTATGGCTATATGGGACAAGAATTAAACCAAACTTCATTGCCTCCCTTTTGAGGTTATCAAATGAGTTTTCCAATCAACTAATTGATCTTTAGTTAAACTCTAAGCATTTTCATGGACTTCTCAAGTAACAAAGTTGAATGTAATCTTTAAATTATAATAAAAGTTACCAAATTAGAATAAGTACCAATTTAATGGCAACCATTTCCTGAATATTTCCATACTTTATTTATTAATCTGGGGGGTGGTAGATAAGAGGGGTTGGAATTGAATGTGTGAGCATAAGGCTTAAAAAGGGAAGATATTTCTAATGTGGTTTAGGGAGCATGAAAATTACCAATTGATTTTTATCAAATGTCACTAATTTAAACTCCAAAGCTATTCATATGGAATTTTTTTACTAAATGAGTTATACAAGTTTTAAAACCGGTTATGCTTTCTTGATAGTTCATAATAAAATATCAAGGACTATCACTTATCTAATTCAGATGGTATCATTTTTTTTTTTGTTTGAAAACAATCACTTATCCTGCTATGGCTTATACATCAGTTTTTAAAAGATAAAGTTCATTGTGTTCACAATCATGACAGTCACATGATTAGGCAGTGCATTTCACTCCTTCAATCGTCCTATTGAATTTACATTCAAATCTTCCTGATCGCCTAAACCTGTTTTGACAATCTCTAAGTTCAATTTAAAAGAGAAATTATGACCTGGAAACTCATTAACATTATTGTGACCAGCACAGTAAAACATATTTAGTAAATGGCTTTCAGGTCAATATTTTTGAAAATTTCATGAAATGCTCAAAATAAAATGTGTTTATTTATACTCCATTTTAAACATAAAGCATCTTTCTTTAAATGAAAAGTCTTCAATCAAATCAATCCATAATTATGTAGACATTTGATAAAAAAGAATTTCCTTTACTAAAGGCCAAATGTAAAGATGATTAAAATTCAATTTGCCTTTCAGAGAAAAAAAATTGATAAATTGGTTCATTAACAAAAACAAAGTTAGAAGTTTGCAGGTTAATAAAAGATGAATAAGATTGAAAGCATCCTGAAGTTCACTGGTCAATTGGAGGGGGGGGGGGGCATAGAACGGATTCCAAGAGAGTTTAAACTCTAAACTCTTCAACACTTAAGTAGAATGCAGCACCATCAGAATGAAGGAATGAAATGATTGTTTTGGTAAGAACGGCTGTGATGACAAGGTTATTTAGTCTTTAATTTTAGTTTTTAACCACCTTAGCAAAGATTACATTTTTGTCAAAGTAATAAATAAAAAGATAAGTTGTGACGTAAGTTAGTAATTACCTAACTGTTTTATGCTGTCCATAAAAAAAATATCATTTTTAAATCTAACATTTCTTTTTACTTATAACTTATTGTCACAAGTAGTATCAAGCATTTATCACTTGGGTAACAGTAATCTGTTTTCTGCCCTCAAAAGAGATTCGGTGAAAGACCTTGAAACTTGGACAAAAACCAACTGACACTACATCAACCATGTGTAACGAACACAAAACAATATTGTTACACATTGGCAGACGAGTTTCAATAGAGGATAATTTGATTAAATCCTGCTTAACAAACATGGCTTTTTACTTTTCCATTGTTTGCCGTTCCAATACATTTATTTCTGGAAAACCTAATAAAGTTCAGAATAACATTTAAAGACTAGTCTGCATTGGTGTAATGATTAGCAAACTAATCATGCAGACCATTATTACTGAATAGTGAGTTTGATCCTCACTGGATGCTCCATGCTTGTGGCCTTGTGCTAAAACTAAGTAAGCTTAGTAAATACCCAGTATTTACAGAAGTAAATGTGTGTGTGATCTGTCTATAGAGACACAGAATTAAAGTAAATGTATCTGGATTTGGAATTCATAACTATTCATGTTTACACACACACACATGCTCGTTTAAATTTAAGCCTGGAAGTGGGTACCCCTATCAAACATCTAATATGACCAAAAGAGTCATGATACACAGAGGGGAAAAGAAAAAAAATCAAATTATCTATATTGTCAACATTTCTTCTTGGAGTAATTCATAATCTGATTTTGTAGGAACGTTTTTCTCTCGGGTGAAAATCCACTGATTTTCCTATACTTGTGTAATAAACTCATAAAACATCAAAATAGCTTTTATAAACATATGTAAAATAAGATTTGGCTTAAAAGAACTTTTCTTTTTTTTTTTTTAGAGAAATTTACAAAAAACAGTTTAAGAAAAGAAGTTTCAAATGATTACAGTAATTTTCTATCATTTGTCGGCCACTAAATGTTTCTCGCATGGGTTACATTAATTTAAGTCAATCAGCATAGAATTTAAACCTAATCATTCGTGGATAAGTTATAGGGAATTTCAAGATAGCATGCATTCAAACATTTAATACAAGCACACTCTAATATACACTGGATTTTTAGAAAACCCATGATATCAATTTAATTTTTATTCAATTGAAACCAGATATTTTCACCTTTTTTTCAAGTTCATTAACTCCTAAAACCTGTAATTTCTATGCTACCCACCTTCTTTAATACACATGACATTTTGGATATGCTTCAACAGTATCAATAGTTATTTTAGAGACCAGAAAGAGAATAAACTAATTGCAGAGGGACAATAAGATTTTTTTCTTTTTAAACTAATAATGAAAATAGAATTTGAAAAAAAAAAGACTCTTTTCTCAGACATTTTAAAAGTTTTATACTCACAAAAATTGAGTTTTTCATGTTGCTATTGATACTACCAAATTTTTTTCAATTCATATCTCAAATATAAAAAGAGATAAAAATAAAAAGTTGTTGGAATAAAAATATGAAAGACAATCATGATGCTTTGTTATTCTATTGCTGCTGCTGTTTAGCCAAATCGGCTGAGGTAACAGATTATCTGTTTTGATTAATTGTAAATATCCATGAAAAATGTCACTTTTATGCCACTCTATGGTATATGCAAGCATACATGGCCCAAGTGGCACAGATATCCTCAGGGTAAGGGAAAACACAGACGCTGACTGCATGCCTGACTCCATCCCCTCGGCATCGGATTATTTGCTGGCATTTGCTGGATCTGAAAGAAATAAAATACCAATGTGTTACGGCCAAGTGATAAGTAAAATGTATATCAAGTCTCCAACATTGGGAACAAAAGTTTACATAGAAAAAGAAAGAAAATAATGGCTTTGAGATTTGAAATGCAATGATTTTCATGAAGTTATTCTCATGTGTTTATTTACATTTGTTCATGAGAGAACAACAGTAAATCACTCTTGCATTTGGGTTCAAAAGGGTTGAACCCTTGAAGCGTGTCATATGCCACGTAGTTCAAAAAAGTTGAACCCTTGAAGCATGTTGTATGCCACCTTGAAGCGTGTCATATGCCAGGTAGTTCAATTCATAGCTAAGAGGTAGGAAATTGAACAATCTGGGTTCAAATCTCAAGATAAAGCCACTGATGCTTCACCACTACTTTTTCCTTCAGTTATAGATGCCAGATTTTAAATAAAAGATGACTAATTTTTGAACAACAAAATAAAATTAAGATTTTGCTTCCCTTGATGGTTTGTATGGTGCCTTTGAGCAGGTACCAAAGATTCTCCTAATTTGTATACACAAAATATTACAAGTAACCTTCAATGGGGACTCAAATCCACAGATCCTTCAAAAGGGTACAAATGAATGTATGTAAAAGAGAGAGATAAGAGGAATATATATACACACACACACACACACACACACACAAAGCAAAAAAGTCAAGTGAGTTTCTTAGTGTAACTTACTTGATTGACTCTTGAAATAACAATTGCATGTTTAGATGTTTCTGTTGAATTGGAAAACCATTGAATTCTTGTTCATCTAACATCATTTGTTGTAAAGCATCTTTAAATTCTTGGGTGCCAGCAGAATTGCCTGGAGGAAAAAAAAATAAACACATGAAATAAAGACAAAAGAAATCACATTTCATTACCTTTTTGGTCCAAATTTATAAATGCATTAGGAGATTTTGATGCAAGACGGAAGATTAACATTTCTCAATAGAATTTTGTAGGAATAATCAAGAGGAAAAGAAAGAAAAATGAAGAGGAAATCGGGGATGATAATGGAAACATTAATAGCCATGTTGTCAGTACTAAGTTGCTTAAAAGTGACAAAAGAAATACCACCCATTGCTTGGTGGGGGGTGAAAAGGGCCAGTGGTTATTGAAATACCACCCATTGCTTGGTGGAGGAAGGGCCAGCGGTTATTGAATTCCCAACTAAAAGAGCTCCATTCAAAGCAAGAACTTGGAATATCATAATTTTCATTCCAAAAGAAATTTAAGTTTTCCAAATTCCTGTTCCATTTCGGCAGCCATTTGGACAACAATGTCAAATGAAAGAAAGAGAAAAATCCTGTTTACTAACCTGTAATGCGTTCATTCTCAAAGTAATGGAGTCGGGATAATAGTAAGTAGCTCAGTTGGTCATCCCACTGCGTTGTCAGTCCCTCAGCCTAAAATGAAAGGACAACATTACAAACTAGTCATAAAAAGGAAAGAATCTTTTTGGTCCAATCTAGAGAATGTAAGGCAGCTGACACTTATGAATGTTATCCTGTCGAGGGGGATTGTTGTTCCTTTAAAAACAAAGATTCTCAAAAATAAACAGAAACCAAATTGAAAATCAAATCCAGAAAGCCATTTGTGTCTTTGTACCTGAAAACATCAAAAGTCATTTTGTTCAGAACAATTGTACACAGAGCTATTTTGCTGCTGTTGTAGTTGTTCTGGCTGAAAGTTTAATAATGGAATTTTCTGGACTGAAGCCAAAGTTAGGCAACCAGTCAAGTAGAGAGAAGACATGTTGGAGTTCTGAGAAGAAGGTCATTTTGAATCCTTGTTCAAAAATGTCCACAAGGCAAGAAAAAATAAAAGAATTAAAGTTGCAGGCTTTTCTTGAAAGAAATAGAAAATGAAAATAGCAAAGAACAGCAGCTTACTTGTCTTTGGATGGCGATCATGTGTCGAAGTTGTGCCTCAAGGATGTTGCTTTTGTTGATTGGATCAATAAGGCTTCGATTCAGGTGGCAAAAAGGGGTCCACAAGGGGCAGTGTGGTGTATCATAAAGCCACTGCAGGGCTTCAGGAGACATTGGTTTCCATTTGGTCCGTTCATTCAGTACAAAGTCACAGACCTCCACTGCATTTGATGGCTGAACAGAAATCAATAAATATGAATGAAGCAAATAAATCATTAATCCAGAAAGGAAAGAAAATATAAGAAATTCAAAATAAACGAATGAGAATCACAAATGTCAGCTTTTTCCCTTTTTAAATAATTTAGGGAGATTATCTACAGAGGAAAATATTTAATCCTTTTCCTGCACCATGAAAAATGGTTCATGAATTCATTGTTGTATATCCAACATCAAATTTGGTGGAATATGCTTTTAATGGCTCGTTTAATGTCTTTCCATGCAAACAGATTCCACAAAACACAGTGAAATTGTTTCAGACTACCCTCACTACAGACACTAGAAAAAACTACCAATTACCATTTTATAAATATAAATACAAAACATGAATTCAGTCAATTCCAAAATGTTATCCAGAAAAAAAACATTAAATACAACAGCAGGAGAAAAGTGGCAAAAGAATTTTGGGAGAAAAAAAGTGTGAAATTATTTTTCAAGTGATGGAAATGTCTTAGGTTTAGGTTCTATTTGTCTGGAGAAAACTGTTCTTGAAAAATAATACTTCCTTTGGTTTCACATTTTCATACAAACTACACAAAACTGAATGTTTCTTATTTGCTTGGAGATGAATACTCACACAGTGTGTGTGTGTGTGTACACACACAGAGCTTTATTCCCACTTTTTCATCTAAAAGCAGGGAAGCATTGACTAATAAACTAAAAGCTTTTTATGTTTCCTTTAAAACATCTTGCTTAACACGGTCGAGCAATTTGACCCGAGAATAAAATGCAATAAATTTGAATGGACTCAACAAATAACAAATTATACATTTAAAAAAAAAAAAAAAAAAAAAAAAAAAAAAAAAGATTCTATAATTTCAAAAACTATTAGATCTGAAGAATAAAAGAAAATTTAAAAATAAGATGCAATCTGCAATTCATTGGAATTGACACAAATTTTACCAGAGGTTTTCGAAGAAGCAGACAAAGACACACTTATCAGTAAATGTATTGGTAGACAAACCACAAGGCAAATGTGATCAATTTCAATAAAGAATTTACACAGAATTTTAGACAAATATCCATTTTTTGCCTTCAAAAGTTTTGAATAAACAGAACAAGCAGAATGTTCATGGTAAATAAGTTGAAAAGTTTGTGTTTTTAAATAATCCAGTCTGTTGCAAGGGATGGTCTTACCTGGATGTTGGCATAAAAACTTTTGTGATTAAAAACACATCCTACAGATCGATAAGGGTATGGATGTGGATGCTTGCTGAGGGAGAGATCACCAATTTGGATAGGTTTATGTAAGTATCTGCAAAACAAACAGATAAGCACAAGAGTTTTATTAGGAGTGTCTTGGTATTGAGCTGGATCAGAGCTAAGAAAATATCCAGCATTTTTGCAAACTGAGGTACATGTATATCTGGGTATGTGCACACATGTCAGATTGTGTGTTCATGTGTGTATGTGAATATTTGTGTCTTTAATTTCAATGCTACAAAAGATTAACTAAAATATGGTCAAGCCACAATCAGCGTTCAGAGAGAAGATTGTCTTAGTAATGAATAAAAGTAAGAAAAATCTAGCAATTTTTATGTTTATATGTGAACATACTGTGTGTGTGTGTGCTCAAGATTAAGTGATTAGGTGTGTGTAAATATTTGTTTCAAGTGACAAGAAAACCTGTTACACAAGAGAGAAAAATACTGACAAAATGTGTAGAAAGCCAATAACGCAAGTACGTTTCAAATTTTGGTGGATGTTCAAACAATAACAGAAACAGACGATAAAATCAATTCCCCAGAGTAAAAAAACAATTTCCCCAAAAAAGGTAAAGAGAAAGAATGAGAAACTTACGTATCACCAGTTTGACTTTCCCAAAACGTGAAGACACCTGAACAGCTGATTGTTATAACCCAGACATGAAAATCACCTTTGGATTTTGTTCCAACACATACATAAGAATCCAAACCGAATCCCAAAAGTAGACTGCACAATAACACAGCATGATCCATAGATTCCTGCACAGAGACAAGAAAATGAATTGATATAATTAAACAAAGGTTGACATTTTGGATAGTTTGTCAGTCCGGTTAACTCCAGAACTGTAAATGCTAGAAACAAGAAACTTTCAATAGTAAGAGTTTGTAAATCTCCCAATAACAGACAAGAGTTTCGATAAAAAGATTTTTTCAATGTAATTTTTAAATCAGGTTGGAGCATTTAACATTTTTCAAATTACTGCTTTAAAACTCCCTATGAATTATGAATTAGAGTAAGTGTGCTTAGGGTTTTCTTTCTTTCATTTAACTTTTTAAAAAAATTTTTAAAATTAAAAAAGGATCAAGATTAGGATCTAGACCCCAAAATTGATTCCAGTCAAAGGAATCAATTTTCAGATTACACATTAATCTATTATATCATTTTACATGGGTAGATTTTCAGTTGAACCCCTTTTTTTTTCAATTTTTGACTTTACCCAGTGCCTACAACGGTTCCAGTAGGTCCAAAATAGGCTGTATATGTGTGCAAAATTCACATATGGTTTCCCCCTTTCGCAAAAATAAGTAAATTGTATGGTCTGTTGTATAATTGAGATGGCAGTCAGAATAAGGATTTGGATCTTTGTTAAGGCTGAAACTCTTGTCATTCCTTCTGCCTTTATTTCCTGGTGCCTCCAACAAAAATGTAAATGATCAAAAATTCCCCAGACATTTCAATTTATACACTTGCACTTGACAGATAGGTAATTCAACCATCCTTCCCAGCAGAACGGTGGTCATGTTCTATAAGTAAATAAAATGGACAATTTTTAAAAAGATTTTTTCCTTAAAAATTTACTGACCCCTTTGTTACAGCAGAGGAAGGCATGCATAGATGTACATTTCTCCTGGACCATTCCTTGACCAACGGATTCATATTTTCCAACGTGGATGAGACCTACAAAGCGAGCAGCTTCACGAGGAGTATTAAGAAGACGATTTGCTCGAATTGGACGAACAAATGAGCACACCGGACGTCTCTCACAATTCTCATCCTGAAATAATAAAACATATTCAACAGGATTTGGGCACAATATATTTTGTATTCAGATGCAAACCTTTAATATCTATATAAATATATGTAGACAACTGGATATTTTAATCTATATTGTACAGAATAGTTCACAGCAACGAAGAAATAAAATACATAGACAGAAATAACTAATGTAAATAAAATAGTAATAGCAAATTCAGAAATTATTTCTTTTCAGAAATAAACAATATATAAACTTCATATCTATAAGTATTATGTAAACTGTAGCTGGCAAATCACTCGCCATACTGACAGTTAAGTTGTAGCCATCAAAAGCATGTTGGCACTTGGACACTAAGAATCATAAAATATAGAATTGGACACTAAGAATCATAAAATATACAAATGGACACTAAGAATCATAAAATATACAAATGGACACTAAGAATCATAAAATATACAAATGGACACAAAAATGTATAAAATATACAAATGAAAACATAAAGCAAAGGTTTTTTTCAGTTCATGAATCTCAAACAGAGAAATAAATTCCTTATAGAAGTTTGTTTTATTTACACACGCACACACACTGAAGACAATTTTATTTAGGAGTCTCCTTACACTTATATACAATATAATATAAAGTATAGAAATTTAATTTCTTTTGGCTGTTCCTGGAAACTCCAGATTACCTTGCTATAAAAAAAATTAAAAAAGTTTGGGAATGTACCTGAGCAAATATTGTCACCATTCTGTCTTTGAGATCATCCCTAATCTCTTGAAACTCTCGCCACCAAGTACGAGCATAGATAAAAAACCTTCGTTCATTCTCCTTAAAATATAGAAGCTCTTGTTTGCATTGTTCGTCAATGATGGCCCGGGTTAACTGTTTGGAAGGACCCGGGTTGACGTGCAGTTCTACTTCAAGTAAACCCACGGGCATCTTTCCTGCACAAAGAAAGAATACAACATCCAAGTTACAATAGGTATTATTATGATCCCATATTTCATGCCACAATAGTCAGCTGAAAGAATTAAAATAGAAAGTTATTTACAACTGAAATGGTAAACGTTGGCTTCTAGTAAAGCTAGGAAATGATTATGTAGTTTCTCAGAGCAGAAACAAACAAAAGACACAATCCAGATTAAGATTTAACAATAAAAAGACTTATCTCTCTTGCTAACATTGAAGTCTTACCGCTCTATCCAATTTATAAGTATGTTTTACCTTTTCTCAGAATAGTAACATCAATTGAAAGAAAAAAGAAAAATAAGAAAATGGTTTCTACCTCACCATAGTAGTTATTGTACACTATCAATACTAATGAATTTTCTTTTAACTATTTGATAGTTAAACTTGACAGCACACCAATTCAGTCTAACTCAAATTTGAATGCCCGAATTTCACCAATAAATCCCTTTAGATGATGCAAACAGCAAGATTTTCTGACAAAACCAGAAACAAAGAAACTCAAGATGAACATATGAATGGTGGATGCAGAAGATAAATTATAAAACATACAAATATATTAAGAATTGCTGTACTTACCAGCACCCATCAATTCTATAGAAGTGACTTGTCTGTCCATAGCCAACACTTGTCGCCATTCAAATAAGTGAGTAGAAACCAAGAATTTTGTACCAAAAGAATCTGTCCTTGTTAAGACAAGATTTAGTTTGTCTGTGATGGACAATAAGGATGCTTCCAGCAAACGACCATCAGATCCTTAAAAAAAGAAAAGAAAGTGTGGTGTGAAAAAAGTTACAGCTGGTTTTGCAACAATTACAAAAATAAAAAATTTTATATACAAAAATGACAATAGGTATTATTATGATTCCATAATAAAAAAAAAACAATTTTGTTTTACACAAAATGTTTTATCTTTCAGCCATTAATAATAAATAACCCACATACAGAGGTTTTATACAAATAAACAATCTTCCATCTAAAATTCCCAAAACTTGACCCCTACCATGTAGGCCAGACACATGTATATACTAGTATCCCTACTGGCTCAAAACTAAAGGCCAAACAAAGACCAACTTATAATCGAGAGTCTAGATATGTATGTATGATCACTTTACATTCCAAAACATGTGTTACTAGAATTTTACAATCATTGAGGAGAAAAATGTTGGGAAAATAATTTGCTTTGTCTAACCAAGGCCAGGTGGGTAAATTGGCCTGCATACAATTTAACATATATATATACATGTAGGTGTGTGTGTATATTTTATTATCTACATTATATAGAAGAACAACAGTACTGAGTAAATTGACTGTTGCTCAGACATTCTTTATTAACTAGAGGCTGAGGGCTGTTACATGGACACTCCACTACTCTTAAATTTTTTTTTTTTAAATAATTTTAAACCAAGGGGAATAACTCCTTATCAAAGTTACTCCCCTTGCACTTTTAGCTCATTAAAAAAAAAAAATTAAAAAATTTTTCAATTCACAAAAGAGTTCCATTTTTAAAAAATTCAATTCATTGAAGAGTTTAGGAGCAGTTTCAACATTCAATGTTACCCTCTAGAAATTAAAGAAGCTTAAAAAAAACAAAAAAAAAAAACAGGAAAAATCCAAACTAGAAAATGAAAAATGGACAGACCAACTCTCGCTCCAACTCGTATGAAATTTATACAATAACTCATATCAATATGCAACAATGACATAATATTATAATAATTTTTAATAATACATGTCGATTTCAAATAAATACATCTATAACTGTTATAAACCAAATAGTTCTAGAAGCTTCGTCTAGTGATCACAATAGAGTAAAAATCAAAAGAGAAAATAGGTGATCAGATTTTTTAAATGTGCAACAAAACTAGATATGAAATTTATCGAATCCAGAAACGTGTGTATGGAGATCAGGGTACTAACCTTGGCTTTTCTTCAAGTCAAAAACAAATTCTTCATTAAATTCTGGATCACACGTGCAAGGTACTCTGCGACTTTTCACTCTTTGACCCCTAAAGAGTATGTGTAAGGTGAAAGAAGACTGAACTGGTTGCTGCTGGAGGTGATCAAGGAAGGCCCGCCCTCCACGAACTTTGAAACAAAGCCGAGAGTTACCAGCGGCTAGAAAGATTAAAAAGAAAAAAGAAAATCTGAGTTTTATATATTACAAGTAGCATGGGCGTCCGCAGACACTTTTCAGTGGGGACACAAAAGGATATATTCGGCGTGGGTTACTCTTTATTTCTAATTGCGCTATTATTAGGGTGATCAGATTAAAATTTTCAATGTGTTGTAGAACCCCAATTAAGGCGGACTGAGGATCAGAAAACCTTTTATTTTTTCTTAATAGCCCAAAGGAATCAAAAGTTATACAAAAATGTTGTTCTTTGTTTAGTAATAAAAATAATAAATTCTGGAATTGTTATACTTCAGAGACGTCTTTTTGAGTAGATTACTTATATTATTATTGTAAATGAGTAGATTGAAGGAGTTGTTGTACCAGGGTGGTGCAAATGCACTCCCTTATGGACACCCATGTTAAGTAGGTACATCAATAAGTCTGCATCCTAATGATAAAAAAGCATTTATTTTACACAACA
>VCCN01002112.1:8296727-8317717 GCA_006491835.1 Architeuthis dux | reverse complement strand
GTTGAACTTTCATCACTTATCAGTAGTTGTGACTTGCAAAATGGTGTCATCTGTTATGATGCATTATCTAAGATTCAGTGCAGCTTTGATCTGGGCTGACAAGAGAAAAACTGCTTTTTCAAGGTATTTTAACTAAAAGTAACAATTATTTTTATACTGACAAATCTTTTTTGATTGATTGGTACATTTTTTATTTACAGAATTCTTACAAAATTTTCAACTACATAAACATGTCAAAACTGACAAATATTATTATCAAATTTTAAAACACTATAATTCTGGTTTGAAATCATGAAAATCAATAATCTTTTTGTAAAGCAAACTTCAGACTATATTCTTTCAAACAATAACAAAAAAAATAGAACTCAACAAATTTTAAATTTATAATTATTATATTTGAAACTAAATGTTTTACTTGATAACAACATTGTTTGAATTAGTGCATTTGATTTTCAGCAGATTCAAAATCAAATGAAAGGACCAACCACTTTCATTGTGGAAAGAATTTCATAAATTTATATGACACTTAGAAAAACTCAAACAAAAATATTTATTTAAAATATTTAATAAACTAATTAAGGAAAAATATTGAGAAAGTTTTCAAAAGTATTTTAAAAGCATAATGAAGGACAAGCCAATACTTAATATTGGTCTAAATCAGAGTCGCCAATGTGGTTGATATCAACCCCATGGGGATCAATGGGACTGTCCAAGGGGTCGATAAATACTGGGAGGGGGTGGGGGATCAAATGGGGGTTGATAAACACTGGGAGGGGTCTATTGAACTTTGAGGTCAAAAGCTGACAGTCGTATAAGAAATGAAAATGTATAAAAATGCTGATACATATTTCTGATTTATATAAATTAGTTTGCATTGTCTATTTATTTTATATTCTGTTTACTGAAACCTACAACAGGCCTGTGAAGAGACAACCAGAAGTTGCTAAAAACCACTCGGGGAAAGAAGGTTGGGGGTATTCAGTTTCCCTCATTAACGCATATGGAAACTGCATTATTATTTTTTGTAAAAGCCGGGGGACAGGGCTGCAAAATGTGGTACTTTAGGCATTCGTTGGTACTATAGATTTAGTATGTTTTCAGAAGATTTGGTACATTTCAGGATGTGGTATTGGTAGGTTTGATAAATTTCTTTTGGCAGCCCTCCCCAGTCAGGGGCTGCCAAAATAAATATGAGGGATCAAGGATTCCATGAAAGGGTGAAGGGTCTAAAAAGTGTGGTGACACCATTTATAGAAATTATTTAATAAGGCTTTACCTGGTACTTCTGAATTGTCCATCATGGTGGTCAGTTTGCGTTTCTTCTCACACTCACTCGCAACAGCACCCTTGTCTCCTCTAATGCAATTGTTATTGTTCTTAACTTGTTCAATATCATTGATGATGCTGTCAAGGGCACCAGATTCCTTCAATTGCTTAACCAAATCACTGCGGCTCAGAGCAGGCTTGGTCTCCCTTGCACTCTGATCCATCTTCAACTCTGGCAGCAGGGACTTCAGCCTATTCTGAACAGTTTCCTATAAATTCAAAGAGTTTAAATTTTCAAAAGGTAAAGAAAAAAATATTTATATAAATTGGGGAAAAAAGTGTCTTAAAAATTCAGAAATCTTAAAAATCAGAATAAAAACATTAAATATTAGAAAAGAGAAAAAAATAGGAGCATTCAGTAACTGTTTTTTTCTAATGTGACACCAATGACAAGATTTTTGATTGATCAAAGCTGGTTATGTGTTTAGATTATAGTGAGAAAGACTTGTACAGTATTGTTTTCACTCTCCCAACCCTGTTTACTTTCACAACAGACCAAAATGACTGACAATAAGACAAGGTGTAAGGATATTCAGATTCGTGCCTTTCACAATGGGGCAAAAATGTAGAATATGCTGTGACCAAAATTGGAATTCAAATCAATTTCATATCCCAAGTCATAACCAAATGGACTAGTTTCCTGCATCCAAAATATACAATATAAATATTAGCAGCCTTTATGTACCACCACACCCTCAACCTAGCCGTCCACTCCAAGACTCAACCATGAAGACGAAGTCTGGGCGCTGGATTTCGACCAATATTTTCAATAAACAACTCTGTTTCCATTTCAAGCCAAAAACAAAAGTACTTATTTTGAAACAATGTAACTCTTGTGTACTTGTAAAATCTAGCCCAACCATAGTATCATATGTTAATTCTTAAATTCATGGACCGCTTGTATTGATAGAGGAACTCTTCAATGAATAGAATTAAAAATAATGGAACTGTGAATTGAACAGAATTTTTTTTAAAAAATTCACCAACGGTCAAAGGGGGATAATTTCATTCAGGAGTCATTTCCCTTGATAATGACAATCACTATTTTTTTAAAGAATTTAAAAGTTAAATACATTAAACTAAAAAGTCACAGCCTCATACAGCTGTTGTTCATTGAGGCAGGTTGTAAGAAAAAAGTCAGCCTCTTTCATAGCTAAGAAATCTGTCCTAAAAAAAAACAAAAAACAAATGGATGCCACAAGGCAAAACAAGCTATTTGAAATCAAATCAGCAAATGTAACCATCATAATTTGAGCCTCACTTTGGAATATTGAAAATTCCATAAGAAGTTTTAGAACCTCATTAGCTTTTCAACAGATAAATCTTGACTACACAGAAAACACAATGCAAGAATCTGTCAATAGTTATCAAATGGAAAGAAAGAAATGGCATCATTCCTTGGCTCCAGTTATTCCTTTATGTTAACATTACTAATAGGTAGCATCAACTCTAATAGGGAACATTGTCATTTTCTTGGTTTGCTGGTAAATGAATTCAGTATTTTTTTTTTCTATAAACAAAATGCATCTCAAACCAAAAGTAGATCATATGAAGAAAAAACCCCCAAAAAAACAGATCAGGGCAGAGGTCATATAGCAATGATCAGTAGGCTAATCTTGCTGGCCGTTGTTAGTGGGTTCGATTCTCATCGGAGCTCCCGGTCTGATTCCAATTCATGCTAACATACGATCTACTCTAATAATGAACAATTTAGTGTAATTTGTTTTTTTATTTTGCCTTCCGTAACATGGGACTCTTCCACTCAGGTAAAAATTTTGCTGATAAACCTACCTCTTTCCTACCTTTTGAAACTATGGACTCTTCAACTGAAACAAATTTGCTATTATTTTTCCTTAGAAAATAGTTTCATAGAAATTCAAATATATCTGAATTTTTCACCGGTATTAACTAGTCTATTTTATAATGATCAGATTTCTGTTTGTATGTTTGTTACTCTAACAACACAGAAATGGCACATTGAAGCGAGATTTTTATCAGCACAATACCATTAAAATGCTCTAACTTGAAGAATAAAGTAATTTCCAGTCCAATTTGCAACTTAATAGTGGGAGGTCTGCATTCACACTCACCCCGATAATGATCTGATTTTTGTATGTTTGCTTGTTCATTACAAAAGCTGAAAAGAAATGAAAAGATTACTAATCTCTGTATAAAATAATGATACCCAGCAAGTAAGGATACCTCTATTTTGTGAAAATAATTTTATATAAAAATATTAATTAAAAAGGTATCTTTATTTCAGGGGCATCCTTATTTTATGCAAAGATAATGAAATTTTTTCACTTCTTTTTCTCCTCCATTATGAACATTTCTTCAACACTCGACAAAAAACAATTTTTTTGAATTGTAAGCACATAAAAAATCATTTAACATTTTTCTGGTCATAAAAATGTCAATGAGGAAACCACAAAGAATGTATAACCTTTTGTTCTGTTAATAATTTGGCTTCATATTAAGTATATTTATCCTTGTTGCGTCTAATCCTTTTCCTGTTCATTCTTGAATATTGTACACCTTTTTTTTTGAATGCTTGGGAAAATAACTTCAATGTTTCCAGCACACATTATTTGTTGGATAAGAAAACCCTAGACTCCTGCTGATTAGGGATTAGTAGTACAACTAATCTTAAACATAGTTGGAGTTTGCTTAAACACCAGTCTGCTACAAAGGTAAAATTCCAAAGTCAACCAAAATCTTCCAAGTGAGTAGTTTTTAAGAATTCTGTCCTCATAGGCCGATGGTTTTTTAGCAAAAGCCTTTTTGAAAAGTCTGTCAATCTTCTCAGCCAAATTGCAATTCATCCCCACCCTTGAATTTCAAAGCAGTCTTTCATTTTGAAGGTAAGTGTATAATAAGCTAAATCTTTTTTATAATGAAATTAAATGCATATTATTCATTACATAAACAGTTTTCAGTATTGCTTCAATTTCTACACATTCAGACAATATGTTGTCCTTTTGTAAATTTTAGTGATTTCTTTTATAGACTATACCATATCAAGGTATGGTATGGGGAAATTCCTGGATAAGGAATGATGCAAAAAGAATTGGGAGAAATGAGAAGAGATAGATGAGGAAAGAGCTGAACATCTCCAGAATGAGAGGGAAAGATCCACAAGGAGGAGAGAAGAAGAGACAGACGAGGAAAAGGCTGAACTTCTCCAGAATGAGAAGGAATGTTCAACAAGAAGGAGGGAAGAAGAGATGCCTGAAGAATGTTGACGAAAACTTGATAACACGCTACAAACAACCTTGAATGTAAAAGTTGCTGAAGACAACAATGCTAGACTTTGATGACAAGAACTAGATAGGAAAAGGACATGTCAAAAAGCAAGAAATGCAAAGGATTCAAATAAGATCACAACATCGGAAATCCATGAAAGTAAGCTGCCAACTGGGATTGTGAACTCCAAGCAAGCAAATCTGTTGGACATCAAAAACAAATGCATTTAATATAAATTCTATAAATAAGAAGTGATTTGACATCAAGTTTAACGGCCACCAAAGGCGGCCTTTAAGCGAATAATTAAAATAATTACTATTCTGCTATTTCTTGGGCACCAACTCAAAACTGTCTGCCTGCATAATTAACTAATTTCTTTTATGCTGAACTATTACATGTCTCATTTTTAACTGAGCTCAATTTTGTGAAATCCTACCTTTAATCTTAATATTTACTAAGCTTAACTTAGAATGGCTCAAAGCCAAAAAGGGGGGGAAATGTGGGTAGAAAGATTGTGTTGTGCCAACCTTTCAAGTGGAAAGAATCTGCCTTGAGATCAACATTTGAAATCTTGGCTCAAACATTAACCTCAGGCAATTCCCTTCTTACCTGTGAGACAGGCCACCTTGCCATATATTTTACAACAAATCAAACAGATAGAAATAGGTTGAAGGGTCAGATTTCAGTATAAACAAGACCAACATTTTTCTCTCTGCAGAGAATGTTGTATTACCCTCCTGTGCTCTCTCTCTCTCTCCATAAAATAACCGGCTTGCTATGGTCTCTTATCACGACAATTCATCTTGTAATGAGGGTAGCAAAGGATTGGACCCCTGAAAACTCAATGAGGATTTTTATTGAGAAGTTCTACATTTGCAACACTGACATATTTGCAAATGCAGTTAAGGTGATATTTTTTCTGCCTGTACATTCCATGTGGGATTCATTTTACCCAAAGTTGGGCTTGGGACTTGTTTAAACTAGTTCTTATGTTTTGTTTTACATTCTTAACCACAGGCAATCCTATATGAAGCATCTGTCTCTTAAGAGACAACTCCCAATGGAGTATTTACGGCTGGTGACGGAGACCCAGTTTCCATTGCATACGTCAGCTTAGTGATCCTTGCAAGTCTCAAGTCTGGTCGAGACCAGGACTTTATTTCTACAAGTTTGTATGACCACCCGCTTGGCAGGATGCAAGTCCACAGAAGGGGTGCTTCCACCCTAAACACACAGCTTAGAGTGTACTCAATTAGCTGTTGAGTGCACATGGAAATCTGTCCTAATGAAGAGTTTTCCAGACTCTTCGCTCATACCGGAATCGAACCCAGAACCTCCTGCGTGTGAGGCAGACGTGCTAACCCTTACACTATCCAAGCAGACACAATGCTATATGAAGTCAATGCTAATCATTCAAAATACAATTTTGCAATAAAGGTAAAATATACAACTTTTTAAACAGAAACTTTAGTTCTTTTTTAGAAGCTGACATTAAAAGTTAGACAAGCAACACAGTCTTACTAGTGAAAGTGGTGAATAGAAAAAAATGTCTCTTTCCAAATTCACAAAAAGTCTTTTACAGAAAATTCAGCAGAATCCAATAAGCAAACAGAATCCAAAAGGATAGATTTATTAAACAAGAAGAAAGTCAAGACAATTTCAGAATTTGTAATCAGGAAGTGGTTTCTATCGATAGAAAGCATGTAAGAAGAAATAAAATTAGCTGTTTTGGATTATCTGAATCTTTCTTTTTTAGTCTTTCTCCCCCATTCCCTTGTCACTTCATCTCTGACTATTGTCCAGCCTGCACACACACACACACACATGCAGAAATATATACTATCTAAACTTAAGTCTATTTTAGTATTTTATACACACTACACAGACATTAAATGGAGAAAGGGAAATATAACATTAACTATACACACAGGTGTGGTTAGTCACTCAATAGAAACCATCACATGACCAACTTCTTTTGGCAGCATGCCATGTTGTGGGTGATCAATTAAAGAATTGGAAAAAGGGACGAACAATGAATAAGTTACTTCTCACGCCTTTTGTTGAGCGGTAATCACTAAAAAATCTGAACTTTCAAAAACCAAAAAGCGTGTACGCTACCGGACACAAACTAAGGGGCTAATTTAGCATAAATTTACATTATAAGTTTTTTGGTTCACACCCACTAAAAACTTAGTGGTGGTGGGGGAGGTTTAAAAAAAGTTTTTTCTAGTATTATAAAGAGTAAATGTTCAAATTTTCAGGCCTCTAGCACCATTGGTATGGCATGTACACGTGACACATAGATAGAGATAGCCAGGCAGAATCACTTAAAAACTGAAGAAACCTATGTTGACAGTTTCTAACAGCACTGAAACATGCTGTCTTTGCAAGTTATCCACTCACCACCAGGTAACCCAAAATGTGGTCCCGTGCAAACTTGCGTAACCATAAAAAAATCAGTGAAATATTTAAAATTAAACACGTTTTTTATGGTCAATGTTTACATATTTTAATTTTACAGTTTCAAGACTAGAAATGTTAGAAATTAACCTCCAAGTTAAACTAACAAAATCTCTTCAAGGGAGAAAGTTTACACAGTCACCAACCGTTGTGTAAATCAACAACAGTACAAACACCGTTATGTAAATTAAAGAGAGAAAAAAAAACAGTTACATCCAGGATCATCTTAAGAATATTTTAGCCCCCCCCCCTCATGCAATGCAATGTACAGTGGCCCCTACCCCCAGCACATTAAATTTAAGTTTTTATTTTCAAATTGAATTTTGGGTCCCCGGGCAACTGCCCAGTAGTGTCACCACGCGATAAGAAGACGGCCCTGGTTACATCATCATCATGTAGTTACATTTGATGAAGAAAATCATTCCGGAAGTATTATAGCATCAGACACGAAAAATAATTTTTAAAGTTTAGAATTTGCAAAAAAATAAGCTTAAAATAAATAAATAAATAATTCTATTTCAATGGCATTAAAATATATAAACATGGAGAGTACTACTATGGGTTGACCTTTTTTTGTTTAATAAGGTTAACGCGTGTTCGACTAGCAGTAGTGAGTGTAGAACAAAAACCACCCTCAGTTAAAAGTGCAAAGTAGGACAAAAAAGAAAAGAAAATCTTGGTTAAATTAAAACATGACACAAATTCAAGTTTCTTTTTTTTTACCTTCCTTGTTATTCTTACTAGAAGAAAAGTGTTTACCTGGTCTCATATTCTAACCCCACATTTTAAAATCTTTTTTTAGGTACCCACAACTAAGGAATTTTCGTAAAGTCGAAAAAACAACTGTGATAAGGATTTTTTTTTTATCTTTTCAATTAATAAAAATATTTTTTCCATAAATTCAACATTTGCAAATGTTCAAATGATTTTCACTTTAAAATTTAAACAGAAACTGTCCTATCTTTTATCTCTACACACGCGCATTTGAATTAACACTTCAAAAGGTTGTTTTAACTCACTTTTCCACTTACTGAATTAGATGAGGTCAAGTGGGAGAAAGAAAAATCAACACAGGTTGCTATGTGTATTTATACAAAATTAAAATATGAAAACTATACAATAACACCGACGTCGTATTTTTGTTGTCTATGGGTGGGATTATTCATTGCTTCTTTTTAGTCTCATATGAAGTGAAGAACACATCGAAACAGTTTCTCTACCAAGTTATTTCTTCTTGGTTATCAAGGTAGATTTTTAATGGCAGGGTTTTAAAACTAACTCAATATTGAAAACCTCATTAAGTCTTCCGACTTTACGAAAATTCATTGTGATGATATTCTTTAATAATTCGACACAAGAAGGGAAGATGGCCCTGATTGTAAAGTTTCACACACTCGCTCACTAGATGTTAAAAACGGCGCACAAATAAAAACAGTCAACAATTTAATTTATTCAAAGCAATAACAATTTATGTATTTACTTCTGCTTTTCTTTCATTTCTTTTTATTTGTGCGCCGTTTTTAACATTGAGTGTGTGGACTGTGGAACGTCACAATCGGGACCACCTTCCCTACATTGTGCCAATAAAGCTTTAATAAGAATATGATGGCAGGTAAACATCGAACACACACAACAAAAACAATACTTGAAATTTTCAAGTGAAGAAAGTCATTTTTTAGTCGTTAATAACATAAAAGTTTGTTTTGACTAATTTACATTAGTTTTTCATTCTTCAACTTGCATTTGTACATCAGAACAAAAAGAAACTATCAATTCTGAGACAACTTCGAGGGGGAAATAATTAAGTGTTAAGAAACGATTTTCATTTTCATTTCAGAAAAAAAAAAGAAATCAAGATAATAAAAAAATTACAATTGCATTGGATA
Organism: Architeuthis dux; assembly: GCA_006491835.1. Classification (NCBI taxonomy): domain Eukaryota; kingdom Metazoa; phylum Mollusca; class Cephalopoda; order Oegopsida; family Architeuthidae; genus Architeuthis; species Architeuthis dux. The sequence goes on along the minus strand of VCCN01002112.1, from coordinate 8,308,802 downwards.
AAAATTGATTTCTAAAACTGATTTCTTTTCAAAACACGCATTTAAAAAAAAAATCGCCATGTTTTTCGGAAACAATGTTTATTCAATAAAAAATGTCTATTGGCATCTCCGTATATAATTTACAATAAAACATACTTATTCAACCTTAAATTAAAATACATATAATTTCTAGTAATAAAAATGAAACTTAACAAAAAAAATTACAAGCTTATCAGTACAGAGAAACATTTACCAGGCATATTTTAATTTTGCTAAATTCTTATATATATATATATATATCTCATCTGATAACTCCAAATAATTTATTTTCTATAGGGCAATTTTGAGAGTTGCCGTTTTAAAGTCATCGAATTTATAAAAAAAAAAATAAAAGTAATTTAAAGAAATGAATATGAAAATAAAAGTAATTTCATTTAAAAATGACAGCTCCTTTAGAAAAATACGTTGTCGTTACGGTTGTATATTTTACATCTTGTCTTTGAAAAAAATGTCAGTATTATTTTCCTAACAACGACGGAAACAAATGTTTGACAACAACGATAATGTTTATATTCAGATCTTAAATATCTTGTCAAAACTTGCACATGGTTCGTCCTTTTCCCCCCAGGAAAGAAATGTCACATTTCTGTTTAAATGTCTTTCTTTTCCATCTTCCTGTTGATAACATAAAAAGAAAATAACGTAAATAATATTTTTAAACTACTGATCTTATTTATTAGGTTAAATTTTTAAAACTAGTTTTATTTTCTATAGTTTTGAGAAGGGTCATTAACATTCAAATGAACTCCTTGTTTGTGTTGAAAAACAAAAAGAAACTTCATAAGTCGACAATCATGAAATCTCGAAGAGACTTAAAAAAAAAAAACCCCAAAACATGAAATAATTAATTACCACCAAACCAAAGAGAACCAAAAAGTTCAAGTTTTTGGCTTGAATAATAAAAGTTTTGAGCAAACAAATGAGCATTTAATAACATTTTAGTCAGTGTGAATAAAGTATACACATTGTCTATAAAAAGCACACTTCAATATTCATAAACACACTTATCTAAGCCTTTAAACATTAGCGGATTGTGTGTAATAAACATAATTATTTTTAAAATCATTTACATCTGTTGATAGCACTGTATATTCTGGTAATCTATTCCAAAGTCCTACCACTTGCTAAAAAATAATTTTCTGAAATGTCTACTTCTACCGTATATGTGTGGCCTCAGTCCCTTGTACTCCCTTTTAGTAAAGAAAAAATACATCAGGTTTTACTAGTTTAGTTCTATACTACGCATAATCCTAAACATTTCTATTAAGTCTCCCCGATCCTTCCTTTTTTTCTAACAAAGTCAACCCTAACTCCTTAATAGACTCTAAAAAACATGAAATAATTACCAAAATAGAATCAAAATTAAATTAAAAAGTTTATCGGCATCTCCGTATATACAATTTACATTTAAAAAATACTTATTCAACCTTAAAATGCACATTAATTCAACTAATAAAAAAGTATGAAATTTAAAAAGAAATTTAAAAAATGACAACTTATTAGTAAAGAAACATTTACCAGGCACATTTTATTTATTTATTATAAACTCTTCTCATCCGATACCTCCTAAAACTGCCCTATTAATTTATTTTCTATCCCAGATTATCCAAATTATTCTTAAAATTATTTACACTTGTACGTTTTTAAAATTTTTTTTACATAAGATAGTATTGTTAAACTAGTCTTCCAAAATTCTTTAACTTTAGTTTAGAAAAAAAAATTAAATATCACTTTTAAGAAAAAAGTAAAGTGAAACAAGTAAATATCAAACATGTACATAAAAATAGAATCGAGTTAAGAGTATTTAAAAAAACAACTGAATTAATCAGACAAAAAATAAACAAAACTGAAAAGAATTGCCAATTTTTCCCGGGGAAATCGACACATGACATGTGCTGACATGTTCCCGAAATAAAAACTAAAAAAAGGGGTCAGCAGAGAAGTTTAGAAACAAACGGTTCTAGGCTGTAATCTATCTCTTTTTACCTGAGACAGATGCTGTTGAATCATCTGCTTGAATTCATTGACTTGTTCTGGGGGTACGGCCATGATTTGAGGCAAAAATCAAACCGGCTTTTGTCAACAATTCATCAAGAAAGCATCACGTTGTTTCCTGTGCGATATTTAGTTTACACTTTCAAAAATGGCCGCGTTGTGCACTGCGCATGTGCATCAATCACTAACTCCTCCCCTTCTTTTTTCTTCTGCTCAAGTTAATAGGAAAATGGTATTTGTTTGTGTGTGTGTGTCTCTGTTAGTGTTTGAGGATGTATATTTTGTTCAATAAAATCTAGGAGTACACAGGGGCTTAGCTGAGGAGAGGGTGAGGGTGATTTGGAATCGCCCCAGGGCCCCCAATGAATGGGAGGGGGTAAATGCTTTATGAACTCTAGTACTTCTGTATTTCTACGAAATACCTGTGTAGACGACTCTCAGGGGTCTGTGAGACCCAGGTTGGGAAACACTGCACTAAATGTGCTTACTCTTTATTTCCGATTGTGCTGTTATTCATTGCTATAGAAACAGTGGCCTGAATTAATAAGTTGTATAAAAACAACTAAATTTAGGATGAAGGTAAAACTTGGTCAAATTTAATTAAAAACATTTTTGTTATTGATTATCTAGATGCATCTATTTTAGAGTTATCTTTTTAAGTTTACAAGTTTGAGTTACTTCCATTATTTTGTTTTAAAATTTATTAAAAGACATGAGTGAATGGGTTTTTGTTCATATTTCTTTTTATTTATTTATTTCGTGGAGGTGTGGGCACATGCACACACGTTTTGCAACCTGTGCACAAAAGAAATTATTGTGCACACAAAAGATTTCAAATTCTGGAGATAGCTTACAGAGTTTTTATTGAAAAAATATTGGGTACGAGGTAATGTAAAAACATGGAAAAATAGAATTGGCGAATCTACCACAAATTTCAGTTGGCATGAATTTACTTCTCCCTGCACTTTGTCCCACTCAGATATCTCAACAAGATGTCTTGTCATTGGCATGCCAGGATGGTTGACAGAGAATTGGGTGGGTGAGTGAGAACTTGGGCAAACCAATCTACTCTCCATAACTCCCTTACCTTATTGGCTTCTTGTCAAGGTTGACTATGAGGGCAATAGCTTTTTGCTGCTACTACATAGAGCAGCAAAAAGCTATTGCCCTCATAGTCAACCTTGACAAGAAGCCAATAATACTTAGCTTTTACACTGGGTATATAAACAGATTGTTTTATAATTTTATATGCACACAAACACATATTTGCTTTACATAAATATACAATTGGTGTCAAGTCTTCATCATATGAGAAGTCTCATGATACCTATGATTTTCAGGAGACATCAGTCAGATCTTGCAGCAAAATGACAGAAAAGTTTTACACCAGACATCAAACTCTGAGAGGAATCTTATAGGGCAGTGAAAAGCTGTTTTTACCCCCACACACTGCACAAATACCCTCAACCCTTATCCATTCTGCTTTTGCACACTATACTATGTTTGCTCACCGGTAAACGATAGAGTCAACCTATTTCATTAATGAACATATTGTATCGACTTAAAAATTTTGATACACAGCTCTACCCAAGAAACACCCTTGGCCCTCTGGGCCTTGGTACGATGCACCGGCTGCACCCCTTCTCTGATGTAATATCTTTGTTGGAGTTTTTCTTGCCTTACTAAAATTTCTTATTAATCAGATTACTAATTATAGTCTTATCTTAGAGGGAATATTGTGTGTGAGCTAGTTTTGGGAAGAATAATTAGATTTCTTAAATGTGAGTAAAATCTATCACATACTGTTTTTAAAAAAATATTATTAATCACTGCTATCAACAACACTGATTTATTGCTGGGTCTATATATTTATGTATCCAGACTTTACCCAGCCCTAACCGTTCATAGTAGAAACTTGAAATTTTAGTGGTAGGGAAAATGTTTTTGAAAATTCGCCCCTAAATAGATTTTTAGAGGTTTTAGAGTTCAATTTGCAATGTAAGTTTATGATGAATTGGCCCTTTAGTTTGTGTCCAGCAGTGTTCATGCTTTTATTTTTGAAAATTTGGACTTTTTAGTACCCAACAAAACTTATTCATTGACACCCCTTTTTCCAACTTTTTAATTGATCACCCCCAACATAGCATATATGGGTGGCGGTGATTCATAATTTCCCTTGGAATGCTAGTTCTTTTTAGATTTGCATAAAAATATTTCATTTTACTTGAATTTTCCTTTTTTTAGTTTCTGGATGATATTTGAATCCCTGTTGGTTCTTTTGTTAGTCTTCCTCTAAGTCTCTATAGTTAAAATATCATTTTTATAATAGGAACACTGGCTTCAGTCTTTCTCTTCTTTTTCTGTGATGTTGTCTGATTGCCATGAAACCAAATGATTTTATGTTCATGAAATCTACTGAGAAATTGTGTTAACTCTTTTCTGACAACTGATGTCATCAGAGGTGGAGCTGAGGGAGGGTGGGGGGTCTATTTGAAAATCACCCCCACCTGGTCTACCAATGGAGGAGGGGGCCCCCAAAAGCTTTATATAAATAGTAGTTCAACTACTGCCTTTCTACTAACATTATGCAATAACAAGGATATATTTGTACATACATGAATTACATAAATAATAATAATTCAGCCTTTGGGGTTGTTTTTCACCAATTAAGTGATAGTGCATCTCTATTGATTGCAAATTTTCCTTTTTCATCAAATCTCACTAAATATTTGACAGACCCCTCAAGGATCTATGCCACTGGATATCAGAATATCTGCAACCACTGATTTCATGTTGCATACATTGTTAATTTCTCCAATGTTTCATTTAATTTTACAGGTAATTAAAAAAAGATTTTGGAGGTGAAGGTACCAGAAAATGAATGGTGTACCAGTACTTAAAACAGAAAACAAGTCAGCAAAGATATAAGAGACTTCTCCGAAATATTAAGGCATATTTTCGTTTAAACTCAAAACAATAACAGTAACAGGTCTGGTTAGTCACTCAATAGAAACCATTACATGACTAATGTCTTTTGGCAGCATGCAGTGTCGGGGGTGATCAATTAAAAATTGGAAAAGGGTGTGATCAATGGAAGTTACTTCTCTCACCTGTTGTTGGGTCTTAAAAAGTCTTAATTTTCAAAAAAACAAACTAGACAAACTAGACACAAACTAGTAATCAATTTAGCATAAACTTACATTGCAAATTGAACCACCCACTAAAAACCTATTTAGTTGGGGAGAATTTTCAAAAAACAAAAAAATACTTTTTTCTAGACATAATAATGAGTAAATGTTTAAATTTTCAGCCCTCTAGCTTCATTGATACATAGCCAGCCGGACTCACTTGAAAACTGAAGAAACCCATTTTTACAGTTTCTAATATTGCTATTTGGAAAAACTGTTGTTCTTTAACATTCATAATAGTTGTTTTCTCTCGGTCCAGACTTGGGGGAAAAGAATAAATAAGTGTAATTTTCCTTAATTGACTTTGTGTATTTTGTAGGTAATTAAGTAGGTAAGAAAAGAAGGCTAAATGTCAATAAAGGTGTGTTGAATTCGACTATGGGGAAAGGGAAGAGGACTGTTCCATTCGTAAGTCAGTGTGGGTAGATGACGGACATTGTTCCAGACGTGGGATTGAAATAGAAGACATTTAGCCAGTTCATCTATCGTTAGTGGTCACTCTGTGGTCCACTCTGTGTCCATTTACAATATGGGCCACATCAACACCAGATTTCTGCATCTTTATCAAAATTACCAAAATAATCAGCAGAAACAGGCTACTCAGACCAGAGGTGCATGTGATATTACCCTGGCACCAAATGAAAAAGCACAAATAAGTCGACTGCATAAACAAATCTCACGAGGAAAGAGTATTTTTAGTTTTCAGCAGTTCAAAGTAGGTGCAATTCTTTGTTTTGTTCGTATTTCATTCCCCTTTTCTCATATTCCTTATCTTCCTTCTCAATTTTTCAGTTTTTTTCTTCCTTCCTTTTCTCTCTTTTTTTTCTTTTTCTCTTGCTTTCCTTTCTGTTGTTTCCTCTTCTTTGTGTGTTTTCCTCTTTCTCTTTTTCTTTCATTGTTTTTCTTTCTCCCTTCTCTTTTCCATTTTCATCTCATTTTTCCGTTTTCTTCATCTTTTCTTTCTGTTTTTCCCAGTTATGTTTTTATTTCTAGTTCATTTTTATCTATATTTTCTTTGTTTTTTTAGTCATTTCTTTCTTTTCACTCTTTTTTTCTTTTTTTCAATCAATGTCCTTCATTTTCCTTATTTTTTTCTTTTTTGACTTTTTTATCTTCTTTTTCTTCAGTTTTGTATTTTTTTAAAAACTTTTCTTTTTCTTTTCATTTTCTTTTTTAAGCTTAATTTTCTTCTTAAATTCATTCATTTTTTTTCCAATTCTTTTAAAAATCTTATTTTTCTCTTTATCTGTGCCTTTCATACTTTGGTCAAGGTTAATTTTGACAGCTCCTCAAGTTTGGAAAGGTCAAATGTGTTCCAGAAGTTCAGATGATTGACTGAAAAAAAGTCATTATTTTTTCTATTCTTCTTTTCTTTGAGAAAAGGTTATTCAAATTGATTCTGCATGTGTTTTTCTTTTATAAGATGTAGGAATTTAAAAACAATTCTCATCAATATAAAACTATGGGTTTTTTCTCCAGATATTCCAAGAAAGGAAAGGGTTTTTAATTTCTAAATTCATATTGAAAAATTGAATGTTATTATAAAGGTGAATAACTACTGATTAAAGTTACTTCCCTTCCATTTTTAGATAATTTAAACAAATTATTTTCTATTCTACTCACAGAAGAATTCCATTATTTGTTATTCTATTCACAGAAGAGCCCCATTCTCGATTAGAGTGGTATCAAGCAGCTCATGAAATTAAGAGTTCATTTTCTCTTTAGACTGAACGTAGTGGAATACATCTCCCCAAATGAATCTTTTACTCTAGCAAATGCATATGTGCATAAGAGAGAAGAGAAAGAGTGTGTATATGTGCAGGAATGAGGGTATAAATATTTATACTGTAGAGATATTTCAGAATTTATGAGTACAAGCCTAATTATCATAGACAGGGCTCTTCTGCCCTGACCTGAAATCAAAGTTAGAAACCGTCAACCAAAACTGTCGACATAAGTTTCTTCAGTTTTTAAGTTGGTCTGGCTGGCTATTATGTATGTGTTATGTGAACAGGCTGCACCAATGGAGCTGAAAATTGCAACATTTACTCTTTATTATGTCTAGAAAAAACTTTTTTTGTTTCTTGAAAATCCCCCCCACCCCAATTTTTAGTGGGGGTTCAATTTGTAATGTAAGTTTATGCTAAATTGGTCCCTTAGTTTGTGTCCTGCAGCATTCACGCTTGTTTTTTTTTGAAAATTTGGACTTTTTAGTGATCACTGCCTAACAAATGGTGAGAGAAGTAACTTATTCATTGATCATCCCTTTTTCCAATTTTTTTAATTGATTATCCCCAACATGGTATGCTGCCAAAAAACGGTTTCTATTGAGTTACTAACCAGACCTCTTTTTCTTTTTTGTTGTATTAGCAGTATTGAGGTAAGAAATAAGGTAAAACATTAGTGAATGCAATTTGAACCAAAATGATGGAAGATAATTCTGTAATATAAGTAATTAAGATTCAATCAACAAGATGTGATAATTTAAAAAAATATTTCCTTCGTATTATTTTTTAAAAATGAATAGTAGTGATTTATATTGCATTTTTATAAGTAGTTTTAGGGAACAAAAGGAAGCATAATCTTATATATAATGGATGAATATGTTGCAAAAATTCATAACTCAGAAACCACTTTGCCAATCTTAACTGAAATTGGCAGGGATACCAAGTACAATGCAGGGATCTCAAATATACATTTGGGGGTGGATCCATGTACAGTTACCTCCCATAAATCGTAGCCATTTGTCGCAAAAATTCATAACTCAGAAACCACTCAGCCAATCAGAACCAAGTATCAAGCCGGGATCTCAATCCATGTACAGTTACCCTGCATTGTATCATTATGTCTACACAATATCTCCAAAAGTTCTCAATTAAATTTTGAGGAAGGGTGGACCATGGGCTAAGGAGAAAGGGATTCAATTTTAGTGGTGTATCCATATACAGTTACCTCCCCTACACCATAGCTATATGTCCACAACACCCAATATCACTAAAGGTTCTCACACAATTTCAATCAAATTTTTTGGAAGGTTGGGCCATGGTCTAGGGAGGAAGTGATTCAATTTTGGGGGCTGGTCCATGTACATTTACCTCTCCTGCATGGTAGCTAAAGGTATTGAATTAAGGTACCCCTAAAAAACGCCCATAGGTCGGGTTTTCAGCTAGTAATAATATCAAAGCAATTCAAAATAATAAATTCAAGATCTAAAGATGAATCAATAATTTCACTGGTGAATACAGTGTTATTCAAGTTTTAGATAAGTGTCAAGATTCCATTTGTAAATCACAAAATTACACCCAGTAAGTTCAGGAACAGAATGTTAGTTAAATCCTTGGATCATATTGCACCCCAGAATTGATGTGAATTGAAAAGGACACATTTTGACTCTTCACCAGATCAATATAAACAAATATGATTTGTATCATTTATTTTTTATTATTGGATGAAATATGGTAACAGAAAAGAGTCAAAGTTGTGATAAAAAGCAACTACAAATTAAGATGACGGTAAAAACTAGTCAAATTTAATAATAAAAATATTGTGTTACAATACGTCTGAGGTGATGTCATCCGGTGAAGAGTCAAAATGCATCCTTTTCAATTTGATCAATTCTGGGGTGCCTGCCATCAATATGATACAAGTTTTTTTCTCCATCTCACCCAGTCATCATTCGGGGTAAAAATGCCTTCATTGCCTTCATTCAGTAAACTCCAAAAGCTCCTCCTCCATGGTGAAGTTTTCTTTAAATTTGTTCAAAATATAAAAATGTTCGATTTACAAAATTACTTCATAATCTGATGTAAATTTGTCATTTATTGCCTAATTAATGACCATATTTGCTTCATTTTTGAACACATCTGTCCAAATCTGTCCCTGTTAGTTCTAGATGGAATAGTATAGAAGCAGTATACACACACAAGCACCCCCCACACACTCACATGCATGCACACACACATGCGTCTGCACACACACACACGTGTGCACACACAGAGACACACACACACACATATGCAATAATGTAGGTGTATGTGTAGGTGTTTTCTTTACGTAGCCAAAACCTCAAACCTGGCAGAACTTCTTGACTCATTAAAATCAAAGACAGTCTTGATGTTTGTCTTTCTTTTTGCTGACCTCACTGAACTGTCTTTACTCGGTGCCAAGTATTTCCAGGTGAATTAATTTTTATTTTGATTGTGCAAACTTTGCTTTTCTTAGAAGGTGTGTTTAGTTGACATTAATGGATTTGCTCAAACTAACATGACACAAACCTGATTCTTGCAAAAAAAAACATTTTAAAATTTTAGCATTTAAATAACAAACACACATAGGTGTAAAAGCTAGGAGGACCGGGGGGCAAAGCCCCTCTAAATTCAGGCAAACAGTGTAAAATTACGGGCAAAACCATGTAAATTTTCTGGCAGATCAAGTCCTTTGCCCCCTTAACCAAAGAGTTCCAATGTGCTCACACAAACAAATATACAATTTCATTGGGTTGGCCAAAACATTCACTACGTTATTGTAATGGCTGTCATATTAGAATGCATTTTTTTCAAATTGTTAAAATTGACATATTTCTGTTGAGTGGTTCTAACATTGAACATGGAAGAAAATAAGCAACTTTTTTTGCATATTATACTTTTTCATTTTAACAAAGGTAAATATTTAACTCAAACACAAAAATAGATTTGTACAGTTTATGGATTGAATGTGTCAAACATGGTTTGTGAATTTCTGTCTGAATCTTTTAGATGAGGGATTATCAATATGTATAGATTTTTTTCGACTGTTGTCCTCTTCTTTTGAACACAATGTTTCTGCCATTGTACCCTATGGCCTGCCTCAGGTGGGTGTCATAAATGTGGAGGGTTTGAAATGCTCTCTTTCCAACATGGTAGCACATGAAATCAGTCATTTCTTAGTGGGTCTAAATAACCCCTTAGAAAAATGCTTGTGTGGCACCTGTGGTGGACATCGACATAATCATGACACTGAAAATGATCAGCAACATGATTATGACCTAGGGAACTCTTCCACCCGAAAATAGACAGTGAAATGAGGACATTCTGCCCCGACACTTTGATGGGGGCCCCTCGTACCAGTATTCCAAACCCTCCCCATTTATGACACCTTCCTGAAGAAAGCTGTAGGGTACAACAGCCAAAATGTTGTGTTCAAAAAATGAACCAAGATGAGGACAACAGTCCGAAAAATTTTATATATATGGTTTGTGAAGTTTGAGATTCATCAGTGAACAATGCTCCACAGTTGTGTAGATAAGTTGAAATCGATAGCAATCAAATCAAGACATTACTTGAGAATGATCAACATTATATGACATGGGAAATAGCCAACATACTTAAACACAATCAAAATGTTCCTTTTTTTAAAACAAATTGTGACAGGTAGGTGACAAGAATTGGATACTTTACAACAACGTGAAACGCAAGAAATTCTGGGGCAAGCGAAATGGACCACTAATAACCATATTAAAAGGGCGCCTTCTACTATGAGCTCCTTCCAAAGAACAAACCGATTGATTCAGGCAGCAATTAGTTAATGGAAAGCATGTAATATTTCATCAGCATAATGCTAGACTGCATGTTTCTTTGGTGACCAGGCAAAAATTGTTACAGGTTGGCTGGAAATTTTCACTCATCTGCCATAGTCACCAGATATTGCACCTTCAGATTAACATTCATTCCAGTTTTTACATAATTCTCTTAATGACAAATATTTCAAATCCTGGAAGACTGTAAAAACAGCTAGAGCAATTCTTTGCTAAGAAAGATAAACATTTCTGGGAGAATGGAATTATGAAGTTGTCTGAAAGATGGCAGAAGAGAGTGGAACAAAATGGTAAATACGTTGTTCAATAAAATTAATGTAAAACAAAATATATTCAAGGCCACCTAATACAAATGCTCCCACATATATGTTAAACATGGCAAACCATTATTATTTAAAATTTGTATAGGTCCTTTTTACCTTCATCTTAATTTTATTAGCTGCTTTTATACAAAATTAAGATGAAGGTAAAAAGTAATCATACAAAAAAATGGAAAAATGGCAAACCATATTTATTTTTAAACCAAAGTTTTCATGAAAGAGTTGATAAAATGTTCTATAAATGTAAGTTTTTAGCTCTTTTGAAAAAGAATACAAAATATGAGAATGCATGTGTGTGTTTTTGTATGTGTGTGTGTAGGCTGAAATTAACTCCAAAATTGGCTGCAGTTAATCAAATGTTAAACAATTAATTAAAGATCTTTAGTCTTGATTGCTTCATGACACATCTCTCTCTCTCTCTCTCTCTCTCACACACACACACTCTTGCTCTCTCACACTCTTGTACACACACGCCTCTCTCTCTCTCTCTATCACACACACTAAAGACCTTGACATGATTGTGATGTATCATCATTCTATGCTTATATCCTCAAAGAGGGGGGTATCGCAGGGTTAGGTACACATGGGCAATTGTTAGCAAGAGCCATTACCAGCTTGCCAGGCCTGTCGAAGCTTCATTCTTCTTACAGCATCCGGTATTCCGCAATGGTCACCCAACCAGGCTCAATGTTGCTTAACTTGGGATTATCTTACAAGAACTGGTGTATCCAATGTGATTTGGCTGTAACTCCTTAGCCTTGGGGAGAGGTTCCTCAATTGTAGTCCTTGTGCTAAGTGCTTAGTTGAGGGGCATTGAGTACCATTTTTTAAAGTCTTTGGTATGACCATGGCCTACAAAACCAGAGGCGAGCACTTTACCACTGGGCCATGGTGATCAGTGTTTTGACATTATTGACTATAGGAATAGAGGGTCAGGAGGAGGAGGACTACAGGGTCAGGA
>VCCN01002112.1:8171492-8183023 GCA_006491835.1 Architeuthis dux | reverse complement strand
TTTGAAAACTGAATAAACCTATTTTGACAGTTTTGGTTGACGGATTGTAATACATAGCAACAATACAATTTTTTATTTTTTATTTGTGTTCTAAGTCTAAATGCCTTTAGAATAAAAAACCAAACAGGAAGCAGGATTTGGTGTCAGTAGATCCAAATGCCAGGCTTTAGATTAAAAAAAATATATATCAAATGCAAAGAATTTCAAACAAATGGAATTGAGAGAAGATTGGGGAATTCACTTACCTTTTGGAGAGCCAGGAGCTGAAGAGTTTGTATTTGATATAGAACTCGGTGAAGCAGGGGAATCGTCTTTGGCATTTTCTAAGGCTTTTTCTTTCTGGAATTTAAAAACAGAATTGTGTTCAGTACGGTACCCCCATCTGTATCATAGTTATTTAGTAAAATAAAAGTTTGATTATTTTCTGCATTACAATGGTCAACTAGAAACAATTGCAGAGACACATTGAAGCACGACCGGATAACTTTGAGGTAAAAGCACAAATTCCACCCTCAGCTAAACAGGAACTAAAATATTAAATTTGTTGTCTAAATCTAAAAGGTTTTTTCTTTTCATAAAGCTGTAAAGATACATTTGAAGTTTCCTGTATTCATTAAACTCTTAGATTCATAGACTGCTTGTAACCACTTTGGAACTCTTCAATGAATAGGAATTCTTTTTAAAAATGAAACTCTTTTGTGAATTAAATGGAAGAAAAATTAAAATATTACCAAAAAGTGCAAGGGAAGTAATTTTAAACAGTAGTTACTCCCCTTGGACTACTTTTTGAATTTGCTAGAATGAATTTAAGAGTTAAGAAAAAACCTTGTCAGTTTCCTTCTTATTTTTCTGACCCACATTCATCTATTGTCTTTCTCTAGGTTGACTTTTTTCTTTTTCATCTTCTATTTTGCTCTTTATTATTTATTCTTTACATTCCACTTCTGCTATTGTTGAATACCAAGTGGAAGAATCTAATAAAAAATTACAGATATTTTTCTTCATAGTTTCTCAAATTATCTCCTTTGACTTCCACTCTTTAGAATTAGATATCAAATATCTAAATTGGCAACATTGAAGAGAAATAACCAAAATACTTCAAAACCATAGTTTCCTACGACAGACAGAAAATAATTTTACATGACAATTATGGCAGGCTGCTCCATATACCAAAAAGTCTGGCCCCTTCCAAACATGCACCTTTAGAACCTGCACTGCTCTAGTATCAATAAATCCAGCAAATCATTTTGCAAATTTTTATCAAAATTTTACATAAAATGATTTAAATATACTCTCATCTTGATAATGAAAATGGAAAAATGGCCGTCAGATTTCTAAAGTTTGAGGAATTGATGCACGACACACATAAATGAATCACAAGAAGAAAAGTCTGTTAAATGACTTTTTGGTAAATCTGATTTAACATAAACAATTGTATATCAAGCTTTCTCTTCCTAATTTTTAATAGTGACGAAATATTATAAAACTAAAATTTTGCTGTACATAATCTTATCTGAAGAAAAAAGCTACAAAAAAGAAAGATTTTTATCAGCGTATGAAGTCCCCATTTAGCTGAAGATTCATTCATTCATTTCTTGTCGCTCACAGCCAGGCTAGTTAGAGGGTTCATGGGAGGAGGGGCTTTTCATTAGTGAGCATAGTGTAGAAATCGGTCTTCTCCTAGGAGGATTAACGGGATTGCCACGTGAAGCTCTCTACATGATTCCCAGCTGCTTACAGTAGCTGGTATAGCCAGTCGGTCACCCATCTAGATTCTGACCAGGCTTAACATTGGTTAACTTTGATGATTGTATGAGAACCGGTGTATATCAAATATGATTTGGCCATAACAACTGAAGATGATGTTACAGTGGACTTGACCTAATGCAATCCACACTTGACTCATGCCATATACTGGAATCCGTACTGGCTCAAAATTTAAGATTGACCAATAAAAGACTGACTTATAATTAAGGAAAAAGCTAAGTATATACTACCATTCCAAAATCTTAAAATTTTCAAGTTCTGTAATGTGTCTGGTCCAAACAGTATTGGATAACAAATTGCATAAGCTGAAAAAAAGCCTGTATTAAACCTACACCAAAAATGAACAGCTTTGAATAAACCTCATAAAATATATTGTTATCAGCACATATAAAAAGATATTATAAGCCATTTCCATCTTATTTGATGGATAAAAAGTAAGTCATTTCTCTGCAAATAACATTGCAAAACTTTGATGAAAAAAAACAAAACTAGCATTCCAAAGGAAATTATGAATCACTGCCACCCATGAATGCTGTGTTGGAAAAAAGGGTGATCAATGAATAAGTTATTTCTCTCACTGAAAAGGTCTGAATTTTCAAAAAAACAAGTGGACACAAACTAATAACCAATTTAGCATAAATTTACATTGCATATTGATCCCCCTGTAAAAACCCTATTATGGGGGGGGGGTTCAAAAAACAAAAAAAAATTTGTTTTCCCTACCCATTGAGGGGAGTGTGTGTGCAAAATTTCAAGTTTCTACTATGAACGGTTAGGGCTGGGTGAAGTCCAGATACATAGATAAATACATATAAATGTCAGAACATATGAATAATCTAAACCCAGCAATAAAACAGTGTTGTGGGTAGCTGTGATTAATAACAGAAACAGAAAAATAAAACCTAAATGTAAATTCATGTAAACTTTTCTTCTTTTTATCATTTTAATTCTGTGCCAAAAAATTCAGCAAAATCCAGTTGGGGGTTTAAGAAATCACAAACCTTTTTTGACTTCCGTCTTCTCATCTTCTCTCCTTCCGACATATGAAATTCTTTGGCTTTTGTGAATCTCTTCAATTGATGGATCTGAAAGAAAAACAATTGAAAATTAACCCTTAAAAACTGAAATTAACAATCATGTGGTCTACATCTACTTATATAATAAACAGTGTGATTTTCTTTGTTCTCTGTCTGTAACCATGGACTCTTCCACTTAAAGATAACAAGTTTGCAAATAAAAATATCTCCTAGCCACCATTCGAAACAATTGACTTTTCCAATGAAACAAGTTTTTTAGTTTCTTTCCATAAAAAAAAACAAAAAAACATCAAATACAGGTTGTAGTCCCCACTTTTTGAAAATTCACTTTACGCCATTTATAAATCTTTTTGCAAAAAACGAAAATAGCGTTCAGCTTTTGTTTTGCAGCAAACCATTATAGAGGCAGTGCAAACTGCCTCTTCCACACCCCAGTCTCCTGTACCTCCCTTCACCATGATGACTCAGCCTGACATCCTAACCAATATTTTGGGGTCTGGGAATGCTCAGAAAATTTTCCCATATGAATTAATGGCAATTGCTTTATGCCATTTCGGTTTACGAGGAAACCTCTATATCCATTTCACAGGGATTAACTAGTATGAGGGTCGATCAAAAAGTAATGCCTGTTCTAATTTAATTTTAAATGTATTAGTCAGAATTCCTAGGGTTTTTGTTAACTATAAACCATAAAGTGCCTAGAAGCCCAGGGTAAACATTTGTGGAATTTCCTTCCCTTTTCCTACCCATAATCCTCTTTCAAAAGGGGTGTCCTCTGGACACACGTGGAAAGCAAAGAGTTGTCATAGAAATTCTGTTTTTGGAAGGAAAAAGTGTTGCAAACATTCATGGTTAGTGAATGTTTATGGAAAGGCTGCACTTGATGACACAGTAAGGAGATGGGTCAGTAGAGTTAATGGCAATCCTAGAGAGAAAGGTGAAAGTGAAAGGCGAAAGTGATGGCCACTGTTTTTGGGGACCAGAAGGGAGTCATACTGTTAGAGTTTATGCTCAATGGCACCACTATCATTTCTGACACACAAGTGAACACATTGTCAAAACTCAGAGCAAGGCTTCTTTGAGCTAGGCCACATTTGAAGATGAGTGATATGCTTTTGCAAGGCCTCGCAGCAGCTTAACCGGACAAGCAATCACAGCGCATGGCCAGACAGCCTTGCCTCATCCACCCTACAGTCCTGACCTTGCACCCTCAGACTTTCATCCGTTTGGGCCCATGAAGGAGACACACAGAGGTTCTCCAATGATGATGAGGTGAAAGAAACAACTCACACATGGCCAAGAAGCTTCTACGAGGCATTGTTATACATGCCCTCATTCAAAGGTGGAATACCACGATTGAGAAGGACGGAAACTATGTTAAGAACTAGATTTGAAATTCTGACACTTTTTTGTTCATTTTGGTATGCTTTGTGTGCTTCTACTATTACATCTGTTGTAATTAAAAGGGAACAGGCATTACTTTTTGACTGAACCTAGTAAAATAATATTTCCCTGGTTGATTCCCGATTGTTTCAACTAAACCAGATAGTTACCTCTGACAATGAAGTTAGAGAGGTATATGTATCAACCTGTGTCTGTCTTTCCATTTTTTCACATGATATCTCATTTCAATGAAATTTTGAGGGAAGGTTAAGGAAAAAGTGATTAAATTTTGGGGTCAATCCAGTGATGTGTTTTTGATTGAGAGATATTTTTATTATTCTGCAATAAGAGAAGTTTAAAAACGAACTGTTGAGTAAATTTAATTTAAAACTCACTAATTGTACATATTGCGAGAATTGCGTTCTCTTCCCTGTTCTTTAATATTTTATTTTCATTCAGTTTATAGTCAGTGTACAGCAATGGCTGAGGTATGTGCTCTCTGAGTGCTTTCTAATTGATTAATGTTTTACTTATAAAATATCAAAGATCATGGTCATCTAAAAAGTCTTTTAAAAAGCAAATTAAAACTTTATAGCAGTTGACAAAATGCAATGAACATTTTTTTACCATTTTTATATGGACAGCAGATTCTAATTAAATAACTGATAAAAAAAGATGTTAACAAAAACAAAAATTTTTAACCATAAAGAATTTTAGTCAAATATTTTTTGCATTATTTCTATTATTTTAAATATAAAGCATCTATATTAGTAATACACTACCAACTCTATTTCCCATGTCACATGATAGGAACAGACTGTAAAGAGGGTGGAAAGAGAGATGGAGACACAAAAGCAGTCACTGCTGTAGATTTTTCAAGATGCAATTTTGATTACAATAAAATATCTGATCTACAATTAACAGTTATAACTAGTCAAACAAAGAATAGAGCCAGATTTATGAGGCCACTCCACTCCAGATAAAAATGCTCGTTAACAATTCAACCAACACCAAATAAATTAATTGGGGTTACTTCATTTTTTACAATAATTTCAACACAGATCTTTATGCTTTGCTCCAAATTGTCTAAATGTAGAAAACTTTGTTCTTGTTTTACCTAAGCAGCCAGGAATTGAAGTGTTTGGTTACCAATTCTTACCATTTTTTGTTCTTCTTTCAGTTGAATTTCCATTGAATCTTTGGCTAATCGGATTGCTTCTTTCAATTTGCTTGGGATTTTTAAGATTGGTTTTTCAAACTGCGGCAATGTGACACTGGAGAAGAATCTGCAGGAAGAAAAATGGACATATGAAAATATGGGAATAAAACTTGTATATTTTAGGGCAATGAGTTTGAGCTTCTCTTGGTCTCCAAATATTGTGGCCCAGTGCCAAACTATGTTAAGCTTAATAAATATCTATACATCATTGATGGAAAGAAAAAGGAAAAAACAAAAAAAGTCTCTTACGTATGACTCAGCAAATCTGTTAGTGTTGGAAGGCCATTTTTACAGGCCTCTGTTGTCAGTATAGATTCCAGCACAGAACCTGGAAATAATAAAAAAGGTTTCTCTATATAATAAAAAATAACAGTAGAATCCTTAGAAATTACATTTACAACTTAGGAATTGTGTGAAAAAATATCCCTCTTCTGTCCTGTTTACTTCTGCTCAACCATCACTTTAACTCTTACATTTTGCAATACCCTGGAAGAAAATATTTGTTATTCTCAAATATTGATTGAGACAAGTGTATTTGAATCTTTATTTACAATTTTTCCTTTTTATCAACTATTTACCTTCATCTTAATATTTTTGTTGCTTTTTAATTGCAACTTTTCTCAGACTAGATTTCCTTTGGCTGTGAGTAAATAAACAGTGTGGATCGGAATAAAGAATAAACCTGGGGTGAGACTCAAACTCACATCCCTCTATGCCGGAGGGAGGCAAGATATCTGTTCTACCGCTCTTGCCATCTGAGCTACGGGGGGACTCATGACAAGCAGGGGTCTAAATCAGACCTTAAGGCTCACTCCCCAACCTGTTCTGCGCTGTGTTTTTGTTATTAACTGGGAGTGTCAGTTTCAGTAATCAAATTTTTCTTTATCTTTAGTAGATTTGGACTCCTGCTTGTCATGTGAGTCCCCATAGCTCAGATGGAAAGAGTGGTAGAATGGATGCTTCATCTACTACAAAAATAAATTTGTTTATTTGAATCTTGTTAACATTTTGGATTTGGGCATTATTTTACAAATGTAATTTGTAAGTAAACACTTCTTGCATTTCTCTGAAATGCACAAACTACACCCAGAAGTTACCTTACTAACCCCAGATCCACTGATGATGGTGTCGTAATGGATAAACACTACACTATTCAATGACATGTGATTAGAAGACAGTGAGTCAGTAGCAGCCTGACTGCTTCATATGGTCATGAAATCATGTGATGGCTTTATTAAAAAATGGTAAAGAATGTCTTTTTATTTTTTTTAAATGGTTGAATGATACTTCAATCAACCAATGGTCTATCATTGTCTTATTTCTGACAGTGTACTAATTGCAATGTTACCTAAAATAATGGGAAAATAATATCAGTTAGCAAACTGAGTATCACATTTTAACTGGACTCATTACTCACGTAATTCTGCAGGACAACTTGTAGGGAAAGAATCACAGGTAGCTTTTGTTAATTGTTCACCAAACGTCATTTCGTATAATACATGTCCAAAAGAGAATACATCAATTAACTCCATTTTCTAAAGAGAGAGAAAAACAGACAGTTAATTAGGAACAGGTCAGGGTAGTCATTCAATAGAAACCATCACACAACCAATGTCTTTTGGCAGCATGCCATGTTGGGTGTGATCAATTAAAAAATTGGAAAAAGGGGTGATCAATGAATAAGTTACTTTTCCCGCCTTTTGTTGGGTGATCACTAAAAAAGTCTGATTTTTCAAAAAAAACAAGCATGAATGCAGCCGGACACAAACTAAGGGACCAATTTAGCATAGACTTACATTGTAAATTGAAGCCCCCACCAAAAACTTATTTTGGGGAGGAATTTTGAAAAAGAAAAAAAATGTTTTTTCTAGACATGATAAGGAGTAAATGTTTAAATTTTCAATAGATAGATAGCCAGCCAGCCAGCCAGCCAGACCCACTTAAAAACTGAAGAAATCTATGTTGACAGTTTCGGTTGTCGGTTTCTAATAAAATTGTCACTGAGTTTACAAGGATTTTTTTCCAAAAGCCACAACCTTTGGCAGTCATTTGTATAGTGAGGAAGTGGATTAAGTCAGGTGAAGCTAGTGTTACAAAATAAAGTATGTTTGTTATGTGGATGTAAGGTAATCCGAACTGTTTGGTTTGGCCATATTTAAATTTTGAGCCATTTTGACTTTCTTTTTTTTGTTTTTTTGAGAGTATTTGCATTTGGCCATTTTTGAGAGTTTTGGCCAGAAACGTCTCCAAGAATCTAGCAACTGCTTCCCCCTTCCAACTGCAACATCAAAAGAAGATGAAAGAAAGTGAATGGAGAAAGACAGGGTCTCTTTGCAGCATTCAGTGTACCATTGACCCAGTTTGTCTATATACCTTGATCAGTATTCTTTGTTGCTATGCTAACAGCATATGTCATTTTTTATTATACATCCTTTGACTTTTTTCATTGCTGTATCAATGTATTTCATGTGGACCAATCCATTACGAATAGTAAGATATCTCATCTAGCAGACACAACAGACCACCAAACATCATACAACCATACTCATTTACATATTTGACTTTTATATGTATAGATTTATTTTCTGCATAATGACAGGATTGCTAAAAGGTAAGATTCTTGACATTTTATACTAACTAGTACAGTTTTAACTATGACTATTGGCCACTAGTCATTTACTGCTAATGTTCTTAGGAAAAGCATGTACCTTGAAACTTCCACACACCAAAACTGCTCTAACATGTGAACACACACATCAAGAAGGAAAACATTATTCAAACAGGAGTTGTGCAATGTCCTATAAACAAATTTCCACAGAATATAGTTTTCAGAGCATTTCTATAGAAAAATTCTCCTTTCTAATGAAAATCTATAATAATATTTGTATAACAGTGAAGGAGGGGATACACTAGATCCAAAGATTGAAAAAAAATGCCTTCAAAGATCCAATGAAAAGAAATAGCAATAGATTTCAGCAAGGTGTGGTTTTCTTTGCTCAGCAGGGAATGAGTATGGGACATTCCTTACAAATTATACACCTGAATAAAGCTGTAGAATAGATTGGCTGAAATGTTGTACAAAGGAGTTCAATTGTCCAACCAAAGCTTGGAATATAGGTTTCAAGTCTTTTTATGACAGTATTCAAACATTAACTCAACAATCTTGATTAAACAAAATTTGTTTTTTACCTGAATCTTTTTAAACTGTGTGAAAGACGCTTTGTAATAGGAAGGAAGTCCCAGCAGCCAATTTTCCAAGTCCAGCAGTTGACACGTTTCTCCATTTAACACTATATTTCCAGCGTGCAAATGGCCTGAAAAGCAAGGTGTAAGCAGATTATTGTAACTCAGTATTAAAACGGTTGTGTCACACATAAAGCAAACTAATTTATTAGTTTTCAGAGTTATGACTATGAAATTTAAATCATAAAATCTTGCAATGCAAATCTCACTTAGGCACCATCTGATCAATTATTTCAGATGTCCTATTTTTAAGTTTTCCCTTGTTGGTCCAATAGATTCATGTGTTTTGGTTCATTAATTCTATTCAGGCCTTAAATCATTTTGCAGGCTTTTTTTTTAAATATGAAAAAGAGCCAGGCAGAAAAAGAGTATTTTCACAATATCACCTTTTAGTGAGTTTCGGAAAATTAAGCATAATGTTTTTTGTTTCATCAAGTGTTTATAAATGGATGGGCGACTATTTAACTTGTGTTATTGATATACTGTATATACCAGGGTTGCCAGATTTGGCCAGAAGGGGGATATAATCAGAGCTTTATCTCAGAGACTTACCTAACACAGGCATTGGAATAGAATTGAATTTGGAAATTAACTGTGTCTCCTCAAGAGGCTGGTATTGAACCTCTGTTTTCCGACTTGCCAAATCTGGCAACCCTGATATATATATATACACTTTCAAATTACAAAGATACACTATGGAATTTCCTCTGGTCATGCTCATAACTCAATGAGGTAGTCAGGATTTACATTACAAACTGGAGTTGATTATATACAAAGTTGGTATATGTGAACACAAGAAAATACATATTCAACAATGATATTGTTTTCACAATGCTGAGAGGTTGTTTTTTTTAACATAGGCATAATTGAATTTTTCTTCTAACAGTAATATAGGGCTCCCCAAAAAATCTTCCTTCTGTTTGGTAGGGCATAGGTCACATTTAAGATTTTAACTGAAACTAGCATCTTCAAGAACACACATACAAAGATAAAAAAATAAAAAAACTATACTTACCATAAGGTAATCCTTTGTCATAGAGAAATTTGAGAACTTCTAGGATTTGTCTTCCATATTTCTGTATTTCTTGCAGTTCTAAGGGGCTGCATACTTTTGGTTTACAATATTTTTTTAGAAAATGTCCAGATTTTGGTTTGCACTGACAGATTTGGTCTCTTAATGTACCTTGTTCATAAAAGTTTCGTATCACCATTCCTCCATGTTCATTTACAATAGAAAACTCCATGGGAGCTATAAAAGGGTGCTGAAAAAGACAAATTAGATGGAATTGACATTGGTAGTAGCCCAAAGACAGGGAGCTAAACACAACAGCCAGACAAGAAAATGTCTTCACTGATTTTAAAATCACTTATTGGTTCATTTCATATCAGTGGTTTCAAAGTTTTTCAGACAGAACCTCTTCAAGAAAAAAAAAAATCTTTTTACACTAAAAAGTATAATAAAGTCATTTTTGCACCACAATGACAGAATGATGTGCATTTAATATTGGCAATCAGATAATTAGTTCTCTTAATAGCAAACCCATGCTTTTGGATTGAATTCAGAGCAATGTTCCCTCTAATTTTTAGCAGTCAGTGTGTGTAAAAATCTTATGACGTGTAAATTTTTACCAGTGACAAAAGTATATACACAATTTTGAATTCGACACAGTGAATCAATATTTTTTCAATAAAAACTCAGTAAGCTATCTACAGAATTCGAAATCTGTGTGCGCACATTAATTTCCTTTGTGTTCTGGTTGCAAAATGTGTGTGCACAGCTTAGAGAGAACAATGGTTCAGAGGTCAGGTTTTCTCACAGAAAAAGTTTATAAATAAAAGTGTTGATTGCTTCTTTTCTATAAGAATCAGACTTTGAACTATGCTTAACAACATTATGATCACAAACCTTTACTTAAACAAGTGTTTAAAAGAATGAAGAATTTTTCAAGTTATGAAACATGAACATTTCTTCAATGTGAATTGTTGTTAATATCTTATACATAGGAAAGTTGAAAACAATGCATACTGAGGCTGGGGAGGGGGGCTGTTTGAAAACGCCCAATAGTTACTCTTCTAAGGATAATAACCAAACTTACCTGCAATGTAGAAAGCAGCTTTATCACAGCAAGAAGTTCTTTGGAAGGGAGAAGTTTACATGGTCCATAATCACTCTGCAAAAGATACAAGAAATGGATCAACATTCATTTTAAGAGATCAGATGTTAAAAAGAAAAACAAATTATGATAAAGGAAAATGGTTTTGCATCCCTTGGACTTCATCCAATATGGCCAACTTTTGAAGAAGACAACTCATTGCAAACTGAGTGGGTTACAGGATTTGATATATCCTTGCACCACCCTCCCAACTGTTTCAGGATAATACAAGTCTGGATTGTAACTGTCACAAAGACTCCTCCAAAACCTATTATAGTATTTATGAGAGAGATAGATAGATAGAGAGACAGACAGACAGTGTGTGTGTGTGTGTGTGTGTGTAGGTATAAAAAAAACATTAAAGAAAAAAAAACACTTCTTAAACATCACTTTTTATTAAATTTGACCAGCTTTTAGCTTCATCCTAATTTTAGTTGTTTCTATACAACTTATTAATTCAAGCCACCGTTTCTATGGCAACGAATAACAGCGCAATCGGAAATAAAGAGTAAGTCTTCGGTGAGAATCGAACTCACACCCTCATTGCCAGAGGGAGACTAGTTTACGCCTAGCTGCTTTTACCAATCAGCCACAAAAACTTCATTGATTAGCAGAAGCTGATTTACACTTATAAACTTACTCCCTACAACTGACTCTATATTTATGTTGTTTTACATATGAGACCTGGTAGTCTTTTTGTAAATCAATCTTTATTATTATTGGATGAAG
>VCCN01002112.1:8079235-8090257 GCA_006491835.1 Architeuthis dux | reverse complement strand
CCATTTTCTATACTTTTTACACATAAGAAAATAACACTCACTGCCCAGGAACAAAAAATCGCGTTACACGGTGTAATATGTTCTCTGTATAATCAATGATCTATATAATTGATGATAAACACAACAAAATCCTTTGTTTAAAGCTTACCTCTAAACAAATGTTTTTCTTTGACAACTCAAAACGTAACTTTTACATTTAATGTTTATGTATAGATCATTCATTTACATTACAATTATATATAAGAGGTGGTATCGGAAAGTTCCCGGACACTACGCGCTGTGATTGTAGCGTTCAATGGAAATGCGCGCGAAGCTGACACTCATTGTTACCCAGCCTACGGAGTCAGTCTGCCAATAGGCTCCGTGCTATCTACTCGTGTTCTCGTATTAGGCGAGGTTTCGTGACGTTGTGTGAGAACATCTCTGCGATCTGCATCAGATTTTGCGTGAAGCTCGGCAAATCTGCAACCGAAACCCTTGAAATGCTTCGCCAGGCGTTTGACGAACATTCCTTTGGTCTAACACAGGTTTCTGAGTGACATGCACGTTTCAATGCCGGTCAAGTGTAAGTTCAAGATTACTATAATTCACCAAATGTCTTTTTTGTCCGTCTGTCTGTCATTGCATAACCCAAGGATGGCTAGAGATATGGCCACCAAAGTTTCTGGGGTTACTAATGGGACAGCCGAGCATGTTTTAGCATATTCATTTTTTGAAAATTCCCAACTTCTTCTGGCCTAGTTCGGGGACTTTCTCATGAATAATCATATTCAATGATAAACACAATAAAACCCTTTGTTTAAAGCTTCCCTCTAAACAAATGTTTTTCATTGACAACTCAAAACGTAACATTTACATGTTCATGTAAAGATCCTTCATTTACATTAAAAGTATACATATTAAGAGAGCTGAACGCGTGTCGTAAAGAAGAAAATATTTTTATTCCGCAATTGTTACGGGATATTTTACTGAACAATTAAGTTGAGGAAGATATGAAATAGTTTTTCACTAATGAATTATTTTACTCCTTCCAATTTGGGAGTGTGGGGGATGTTCTTTTTATGTCGACAAGCGCATCGACGAAGTGGGTCTTAAGCATTATTGCCACAAACAGGGTTTGCATCTCATCCAAGGCCCCAAAATAATAATTCTGATTCACGCAAGGACACTGAAAGACAATGTGTCAGGCATGCTGGGAGCAGTCTGAAGGAACCAGCCTAAACTTTATTGAGTATTAGGTTTCCCAAAGTGGGTTCCACGAAAAGATTCTAGTCTTCCGCGAGATAAGGTGTCTTTTCTAATAAAAGACATTAATCTGATTTTGATTTCTTTTCCCACAACAATTACAAATGTATAACAATTAAAAACAGAGCTGTTTTTTTATTTTAATGTTTCATTTATTATGTTTTTTATATGAATAAATTCTCTCTCTAAAACAATTTTTGCTTGATTTAATGTCTTATTAAAATTAGGGTAACTGGGGTTGTCCGTAAAATATAGGTATGGGTTCCGTGATTTTTGGAAAATGGTATAAGGGTTCCGCGACAAAATAAGTTTGGGAACCACTGGGGTAATTAATCATTTGCCAAAGCCTTGGTGCATCTGGAAATCTTCTCGATCCATAATCCAGGAATCAGATAACAAATTAATGAATGGGTCATTTTCGATCATTAATCGCGACCTTATCTTACTTTCTATAAAACGCACCGGGTTCCTATGCCTGCCCCAGCTGTCAAACATTATGACATCTCTGTTCCACGACAACATAACAATAATAAATTCTATAATGTTTATACATATGTATGTTGTATTAAATCAATAAACATGCCGAAGCAAGCACCCAGCAGCCCCCAATTCCGTTTCCGGTCCCAGAAAGCGTGAACCGGAAGTAGGAACGGGGAAGACTCAGTTCAGCTCAAGCATAGCTTTTATCAACATGTGTCTTTCGTTTTATCCATTCTTAACACGCTTAAACACGATTACGAATCAAAACGCATTCTAATCTTACACAGCTACCACAGAAAGAACAACAAAGGCACATAAACACAACAAGAACATTACAAATACCACTAGGTTTTAAATCACAATGCTTTCCAATAACCTTTTACGCCTTATTTTAAGTGAGTATTTTTGCTAGTCGAGTTTTGAATAAACTGTAGAACTTGATACTTGATAGTATACAGAAAGATAAAACAAAACTAAAAGATACTTACTTTCGTGAAACATAATGAAGGATTAACATTAGACGGGGACGAACTTACAGACATCATTCACTGTTTATCTGCCTCAAAATAGCCACTTTATTTTTGCCTCTCTTTTCTCTACGAATTCTTCTCCGTCAGTTCTTCACTGTTAATAAGTGTTTCCCTGGGAACTTTCCAGAAGATGAATGTCCTTTCTTTTATCCTGAGAAAAGATGTACCTTATATACTAGTGTATAAGTTAATCTCGTGTATAGGTCGACCCTCTATTTATTTACTGGAAGTAACCATTAAATATCTTTCATTTTTGAAGCCAAAGGTTGCTCTTAGTCCTTCCCATTATGTTTGAATTTTTTGTTTTAAAAACTCGACCTATACACGAGTATATACGGAAACTAAATGTATTTATATGCTCATTCATTGTAGAAATCCGTTGACATTTCTTTGTATAAGCAAGAAAAAAATGGCCGATAAAAAATATTTTAAATATGATTTGGGAAAATTAATCAAAAATTAAAATAACAAAATTCTGGATTTTTACTTGAATTATGAAGCTGATTTTTTTTTCTGAAATGGAAAATTAAATAAATATAAAAGAAAACACATTTGATCTTGAAAGTTATCTTAAAACTGGGCGACGCTGGGCATAGGAATCTTATTTTATGTGAAATTACATTTATGGTGTCATTTTCGAAATATGTCGAGATAATTCTGAATTCGTGACGCCATCACCTAAACTTAACTATGGAAGGATGTAAAGCATTAACAAATATCAATACGTAATATACAATATCATTTATTTATATTACTATTTTTTATTATTTTTATATTATTCTTAATTTATTCATATTATTTTATATTATTAATCATTATTATTTATCAATGTTTAATATTTAATATTACATATTTATCATAGCTACAGCGGATTCTAATGTCTAATCCCAAAAATTAAATGCATAAAATTTATTAGCAAAAATTAGACGAAAAACAAACTCCTGTGAATATGAGTTCCAATAGCCGTTCGATGTGCCATGCAGGGCCTCTGAGAGGGGGGTGCCGGTGCATCGAGGGGCACGAGATAGTTAAAGGGGGCCCAGAGTTAAACTTTTAAGTCGATACGATATGTCCATTAATAAAATAGGTTGACGCTTTCATTTACCGGCGAGCGAATGTAGTATGGCGTGCTAAAAGGGTTATTGCAGATCAAAACAGGATGGATAAAGGATGAGGGTGCTTGTGTTGTGTGTTTTGCACCTTGTGCCATGCATGTTTCGGTATTTATCTTTAGTGTAGGACCAGCTGCTTTCAATAGTGTTTGTATGGTGGTATCATTTGGATCGACGAAGGAGGGATGGACGGTCGGGCAATCGGGCAGTGGCAACACGCCCAAGCAACAAGGGTTAAGGAGTCAATAACCCTTTTTTCCCAGGGGCCCAGAAAACTATCGGTCCGCCCCTGCCACGAAGCTAATATCATGATTGATTACAGAATGATTCTGTAGCCCATTGTATGATCTCCACCCATCGGCAATTATTCTTGTGCCTAGAAGGCAATGCTCATGTATGATGGGAATCAATCCGTAACTTTTTTGAAAGGGGGGGGGCAGAGAATCTTACAGCTAGAGATGCTTCCCTTATTGATTTACAGTTATCTCGATATATTGCGAAAGATTGCCTTAATTGTATAATGATTCATTCTGAGTACCATATTTCACCATGTATAATCCGCATTGTTTCTGAAAATTTTGAGCTAAAAAATCCAGGTGCGTATTATCTATGGAAATTGGATACACGTTATAATGCATTTTCCATTCAAAGCTCGAAGCTCAATCGGGGGTGAGGATTATCTATGGTAGCGGATTATACATGGTAAAATACGGTAAGCTAAATCTGATAAACGGTGAGTTATACAGAACTATAACAAAATGTTATTAATTTTTAATAGTTTTTTCTTATTTTTGTTGCTTTCTATCCAATGCTTAGGTCGTTTTTACATTCTACAACCCTACAGCTAGAGATGTAAGCAGCGTGGATCAAAAATAAAGATTTAGCTTCCGACGAGATCCGAATTTCTTAGATGAAGCATTTCCATTATTCATTCATAGTTTTTGTTTCATCTTAGTTTTGTTGCCTTTTATCGCAACGGTAAGGTCGTTTTTACATTCTGCAACCGTGCAGTAGAATGTAAGAGGTAAGTTTAAGAAATATTAAATTCAACTTGTGCCGATTTCGAATTTCGAAAGAAAGAAAGAAAGAAAGAAAGAAAGAAAGAAAGAAAGAAAGGGAATGGAACAAAAAGAAAGAAAATAAGTAAATAAAGACGAAGAGAAAGAAATAGAAAAAAAGATTTTTTAAAAGACAGGTCTAGTTAGTCACTCAATGGAAACCGTCACGTGACCAACGTCTTTTGGTAGCATGCCGTGTTGGGGGTGATCAATTAAAAAAATTGGAGAAAGGGGTGATCAATGAATAAGTTACTTCGCTCGCCTTTTGTTAGGCAGTGATCAGTAAAAAAAACCAGTCCATTTCAAAAAACAAGCGTGAATGTTGCCGGACGCAAACTAAAGGACCAATTTAACATAAATTTACACTGCAAATTGAACCCCCACTAAAAACCTATTATGGGGAGGGATTTTTTTTAAAAAAAGGAGTTTTTTCTAGACATATTATGGAGCAAATGTTTAAATTTCCAGCCCTCTACTGCGGCCTGTACGCATGATACATACATAGCCAGCCAGCCAGACAGTAAGCCATTCAGACCAACTTAAAAACTGAAGAAACCTATGTTGACAGTTTTGGTGACAGTTTTAGTTGACGGTTTCTAAGAGCTAAGACAAAAAAGAGTGAAGAAAACAAAGAGAGAAAAAACACAAAAAGGTGCTCTGTGTTTTTTTTTACTTACCTTTAATTTGAGTGTAATGCAGATTTTCAAATAACAAGAAACGCAATTTCGCATATGTGATTAAAACCTTTTTAAATCAGCACTTGTAGAAATCCGTTAAGAAAAAGTCGGAGTTCACTTGAATATTTACACCTCCTCAGACCGACGGATTCTTCAGAGTAAGAACTTTATTCGATAAGATTCAACATTCGGATAGCGCACCTGAAGAAGGACGTAGAATGGCTCGGCCGAAATGTCTTGTGAACAATAAAAACAACAAGGAGTTCAATTGTACGAAAAGCTATTTGAATGTTAGAGACCCTGCTCAAAATTATAGAGAGTATCTTTACTCGATAAGTTCTCTTCAGTAAATGACCAAACAATGTAATTCTTTGTGTGTCGCTTAGCTTAGTAAGCAATACAATGTTTATGGTGAGCTCTGTCTATTATAGTGGTTCTCAAACTGTGTGCCGCGGAACAATAGTATGCCGCCACTACCTCCTGTGTGTGCCGCGTAAATCTTTCCAAATACGCAAACATATATTTCGAGCCTTGAACAAGTCCAATACTTGAGTACAGAGTTACCAATCTAGTGGTTTTATCACTAGATTTCGTGAGATCTCAACCCTTTTTAGCGACAGATGAAAGGGAAAAGGGGTGATGCGTACCAGTATGCTGATAGAAAGGTTTTGTTCATTAACTACTGAAATGTTTTTGTCTAATTCATTTCATTTTTACAGTTCGTGTGCTGCATAAGTCAAATATATTTCTTAGTGTGCCGTCGTACTATAAAGTTTGAGAACCACCGATTTATTGTAACACGATAAAACTATTAAATTGTGTGAAGCGGCTGTTTCGGAAAGGATTTTGAACTGCTGGGTGTCCAAAGCTCAACGATTTTGACTGAAAAACACTCTGGTTTCCAAGGCTCGTACACCCGAGAGTGTGTATGAATGTTATTAAGCGAACGCAGTACATCAAAAACATGACAGTTGAAATATATTATGTATAAAATAGAAGTTTTGTATAACTAATTATTTGTAAGTAATTATCTGAATAATACTATGTATGATTGTTCGTCTGTGTGCGTATGTCGGTATGTGTAAACACAAATATTTTGCTAAATTGCAACAAATTATTCAACAATGTGCAATCGAGCCTTCAGTGTATTTCAATCTCAAATGTTCTTTCAAAATAAAACAAAGAGAACAAATGCAATGGCGTTGTAATTTGCAAGAGGCGCCAATTTAGACAGCCACACAATAGAATCCCATCTTGGAATTTTAAAAAAATACTTGTCTTAAGAAAAAAAACACTTTGAATAAAGAATCTTTATTTTTCAATAAAAGAAATGCAATTTCAAAGCAATGGAAGAGAAAATGAAAACATTTTCACCAAATCTGACATTTATTGAATAATTGTATTTAATTATATCCTGGTGAGTTCAGTGCAAAAATAACAAAAGTTTTCGTCGTCTGTAAAGGAAAGATACAATGAAGAAGATATGATTTATATTTTTGGTTAATGGTGGAAGATGTTGCGATGGTTTTAATTGCAGGAATGACAAAGTGTTCCTTTGCAGCAGCAGCAGCAGCAACAATAACAACAACAAGCATCAAGATCTGTGGAAATTCCATGGTGAATGTTTGTAATTAATTAAAACAGAAATACATCTCATTTACGCTTTTGAATAATGTCAAAGCCCTTTAAGAATTTATATATCCTTCATAAAAGAGCAGCATCATGGCTACTTTATAAGAATTAATTGTTTTAAGATTAGTCAAAGTTGATTATAATTGGTTTAAAATGAATTATCGGCTTCACGAATGTTTAATTGAATGTGCGGCTTTTTTGGAAGTGTTCGTTCGTTTTTCACAGAAAATTTGAAAAAAGGCGCCATGTGTTAGTCAATTCATCCAAACTCCATAGCTGCCCATTTCGAGCTTCGACAGACGGCCCTCTAATTATAATACCAGCGCATTGGACGCAGTGTAGTATTTGAGAATTTTTTAAAATTTATTTATATACTAGCAGTTTTTATTATTTATATACTAGCAGACTCTAGGGAGTCAAGTTAAACTTATAGACTAATTTTTAGCCCCCAACGTCCAGTCGTTTTGATGGCCACCAGACACAAATAATCAAACAATAGTCGGATTTATAGTAATAGATAAACTGAAACAGAAAAAGAATGTTGATATGAATGAATTCTTTTATTTATAAAAAATAAATAAATCCCCACTATTTACAAGTTGTACAAAAAACAGCCAATTTTGGAATCATTGCAAAAAAAAAAGAACCAAAACAAAAAAAACATCAATGCAACAAATAATTGAAAGTAACAGATCCGTACAATTTTGCCTCTGAAATCTCATCCTCGTGAAGAACCATTTTGCTATTTGTATGTTTTTATGATAGAATTAATGTATTTATTCGCTCACCAGCCTATCACTTTGCCACCCCGGAACAAATATTTACTAGGCGTGGTTTTCATGTAGGCGGGTATGCGACCAAAAGAACTAATGCTTACTACCAACGTGTCGCAGTCGATCAGAATCATTTGATCTAAAAGTAGTTTTTCCATTCCGTCACAAACTGATCCACGGTATGCTTTGTCTATGTGAATAATCGGACCTTTTGTGGTCACAAATCTCTTGCCAAACCGTTTTGTTGCATTCCGTATCACTTGTAGGGAATCGGAGGTTACGAAAACATTGCTTATGTTGTCTCTTTTATCAAAAAAGTTCCATATATTTTGCACACCTTTCATCGAGTTCACCGGACGATTATCCCACGGTATAGTCGGATTTTTACCCATACGCACTTGAGCGCACATTAATTTACTGTTCGGCGAAGGTCGGGCCATCTGGAAAAAAGCGTCTTTTTTCTTCTGCACGTTCGGATGCAGCTTGAAGAGTCGAATCAAGATGCTCCGGTAGATTAGATGCTTTGGTAATCCCGCAACCCACTTTAGATTCTTTTTGTAGAGTTTATTTTGCAACAGTTGAACGTGGTATTCTTGGTTGTTCAGAATATACACAACGTCTTGAGGATATTTTTTGTTGAAGTCAATCGTCGCAAGTGAATTGGTAAATTTCCTGTTGTTTCGTACGGTCAAGCTCGTTGACGTTAAACCGATTATTTCCTCAGAATTAACTGTCCAGTTATAATTGTTTGGGACCATAAATTTACTGAACTTACAAGGATGGTTCATAATTACGCCGAAGGTCCTACCTGTGGCGTTGGCTAAAAGATAACTGGCCACAATACCAATCTGTCGATTACCGAGTCCGCTGCAGTAGTAGACGCCGATGCCCCCAGAACAACGATAGATAAGGTACTTTTTACCGTGGGTCAAGCTCGGGTTCTCTGGGGGATTCAAGGCCGCCGCATTTGGAGGATTCAATATTGCGTTCTTTGTTGGGTTGACAGGCGGGTTATTTGGAGGGTTTACCGGCGGGTTCTTTGAGGGATTCACAGCCGCGTTCTTTGGGGGGTTGACAAGCGCGTTCTTTGGGGGTTTGACAGCCGCCTTCTTTGGAGGTTTGACAGCCGCCTTCTTTGGAGGTTTGACAGCCGCCTTCTTTGGGGGTTTGACAGTCGCCTTCTTTGGGGGTTTGACAGGCGCCTTCTTTTGGGGTTTGACAGTCGCTTTCTTTTGGGGATTCTCGGCAATGCCCTTCGGCAAATTTGGAGTTTTTGACACCATTGCAATTGATTTGGATAAAGGCACCACCATCTTGTGTGGAGATTTAGAATCCTGAAAGAACAATGAAAAGAAAACATCTTTGAATTTTCTGTTTAATGTATCATTAAAAAGTTATCATTCAAAGAAGACAAAAGGAGAGACCAGGTACGATGCGCCTGTCCCTGTCAGTAACATAACAGTAACGTGCACGCTGAAACGCTTCATTGGTGCGCTGTTTCAACAGTTCGGTTTCGTTATGGACGGCCCTCGTACATAGCCAGACATCCAGACACACTTAAAACCTGAAGACACCTATGTTGACAGTTTTGGTGACAGTTTTGATTGACGGTTTCTATTAACAGACCAACATAATTGGTTTCACTGCAGAATTCGATCTTCTTATGAATTTGTATCGAGTAAACATCGAAATATTAGCAAAATGTATCTAAAGTTAATTTCATCAGAGAAATGATAACAGACAAGTAATACCCGGTACCATATTCTCACAGTCGCAATTCATAATCGACTACGGTGTTGACTCGGGTGTAATGCGAGAGGAAATCGGTGAATTTGGGTCAAGTTGTCTAGAGAAAAATGGATTTGTGCTTTTTATTTTTTGTTCAAAGCTCCTATAGAAACTACGCGAAAGGTCCTGGGTTCGATTCCCGGTATGAGCGAAGAGTGTGACAAACTCTTCATTAGGACAAATTTCCCTGTACACTCAGCAGCTAATTTAGTACACTCTAAGCTGTGTGATTAGGGTGGAGGTATCCCTTCGGTGGACTTGCATCTTGCCAAGGGGGTGGTCATAAAAAAACTTGTCTTGACCAGACTTGAAACTTGCAAGGATCACTAAGCTGACGCATCCAACAGAAACCGGGTCTTCGTCACCGGGCTCCATACTCTATTGGGAGATGTCTCTTAAGAGACGGGACGCTTTATCTATTTTTTTACCTATAGAAACTGTCCGAACATTCTGTGTAGTGGCAGTCGGGGGTGGGGGAGTAAAATCCAAGGTGAGAGATAAGGGTACAGAGATCGCATTGTACACGAGTAAATACGGTAATCAAGTTTTAAAATGTAAATTAAATCGGATTAGGTCATGCCTTACTTGAAAATTGAAATTAATAGGACAGTGCCCGTTCCAAAGGTACATATGTTATGGTGTGTGGAGCAGCCTGCCATAAATGTAATGTAAAATAAGTTTTCGTCCGTCGTACGAAACTACGGCTTCGAAATAATTCGGTTACTTCTCTTCAGTGTTGCCAATTTGGATATTTATATCTAAATTTACATAATTCTAAAAAAAGGAAGTCAAGGGGGATAATTTATAGAAATTATAAAGAAAGATCTATAATTTTTAATGTTTTATTTATCTTTATTAGATTTCTCGAGAATCGCTGACCCCAAAAGCTTCAAAGCCGACACTGCACTGCCTTGTGTGCTGACCAATATTTCTGGTGAATGTCAACTTCGTACAATGGCCCATTGTCGAATAATCGTGGTGCATATGTTACGCCGAATCGGCGAAACTGCCTAATTAGCGAATAGAACTATGTATTTACTTATTTCTTTGTAAAAAAAAGGTTTGATTACACTTTGATTACATAAACTTTTGATTGTAAAAAAAATAGTTGCTTTTATCCTTGTTTTGATTAAATAAACTTTTGATCAAATTATAACTGCGTATTTATTTTTGGTAAAAAAAATGAGTAAATACGTAGTTTTATTCGCTAATTTGGCAATTTCGCACATCAGAGATTGTATCTAATTGTAGTTAGATACTTACCGTCTTTGACGTAAAAATGTATTTTGAG
This sequence comes from Architeuthis dux, assembly GCA_006491835.1. Lineage (NCBI taxonomy): Eukaryota > Metazoa > Mollusca > Cephalopoda > Oegopsida > Architeuthidae > Architeuthis > Architeuthis dux. The sequence continues at coordinate 8,079,671 of VCCN01002112.1, read as the reverse complement.
TAGCTGACATTGTGGGTAAAATTCGTTCTTTTCATGTACACTATTAGGAGGACCAACATCCCAATAAGAAGAAGGACACACATGCGCAGGTATTTAGCCTGAAAGGAAAAAATTCAATTTACTTTTACTAATAACACTATACCTTTTCGCACGCAAATTAAAAAATACAGTAAGCAAATCAAAAGCTATGGCATACAAATTAAAGACTGCTACAAGCAAATCAAAAACTACTGCGAGAAACTTAAAATCTAAGGAGAGCAATTTAAAAAATACAGCGAGCAAATTAAAAATGCCCCCCAAATTGGGGCAAAATAGTGTAAAATGTCGGGTAAAGCAAGCCCTCTGTCCCCCTTAATCAGACAGTTCCCATACGACCATGGTTTCAGTGGATGAGTCCATTGTTCCAAATGGTGGGTAGAAGATATTCTTATCAGCA
>VCCN01002112.1:8036513-8048970 GCA_006491835.1 Architeuthis dux | reverse complement strand
CTTGTGTATTGGTGTATGCCTTCTGATGTAGATGTTATGGCTATTTAGGCCATTTTCAACAACCCGACCATTTTGGATTAACTCTTTCCTGCAAGTGTCAGCAAAACACTCAACCCTTAAAACTGTTTTTTAAATCTACCGCGTCCACAGAGGCATAACTGAGGGGACGCGCGGGGGGGGGCTATTTGGAAAAAATAAGTGATAGTGCATGACTATTTATGGCAAATTTTCCTTTTTCATCAAATCTCCTTAAATGTTGGAGGGGTTCTCTCAAGGGGCCAAAACCCCCGGGTCCCAAAATCTCTAGCTATCGTCCCAATGGTACGTTTGTGTACTTTTAACATTGAAAAATTAAAATTGGATTGTGCATTTGAGGAGATAGTGAAACCAACCATATATTAGTAAAAGGACTATAATGTTCTTTAAATTATTCTCATTGTTGAATGAAATATTGTAACACAATATTTTTTATTATTAATTCTGACTAGTTTTTACCTTCATCTTAATTTTTAGTTGCTTTTTATCATAACTTTGTCTTGGGCCGTCATTCTATGGCTACGAGTAAACAGTCAGTTCAAACGCGTAATATCAGCTTCTGTCAATTATGAAGCCTGAATGGTTGAAGGCACTGGACGTGTGAGTTCGATTCTCACTGAGGGCTTACTCTTGATTTCCTATCACGCTGTTTTACTCGGCCCGAATCAAAGTTGTGAAAAAAAGATAAAAACTAGTCAAAATGAATGATAAAAATATATTAAATGTTCTTCTCTGAATTTTGTAAGACGATGTGTTTTAATCATTGTGTCTTATAGTTGGACTATTTTCTATAAAGGAAGACAAATCAGACGGAAGAAGACAGAAAGAAAACAAAGAACATCCGGGGGTACACGACCGAAACGCTGTGAAAGAAATAACAGCATAGACGAGGAAAATAGTCCACCTATAACTAACACACACACACACACACACACACACACACACAAACAAACAAACAAACAAACAAACAAACAAACAAAACAAAAACTATATTGTTGTTCAAGTAAAGGATGGTGTCCACGTCCATGTCATTTGGCTTTCTAACACAACGGCATCGAAATAATGGATCGATTCAAGGAATTTATTTTACTCTTTAGAAAACACATTGATAATATAACACTATTCTGGATAGTGCGGTTTTCATTGTTGCACGATTAATATAGTACGATTAAGGTAACGCTGTACACATTGATGTATAGTACAGGTGAAGCTCCTACTTCGTCTTCTCCTACTTTGGACAACTCCTATTCCAAAAAAAGGGGCGGACGAAGTAGGAGCTTTGCCTGTTATTGTTCCCAGACTGGACAAAGCTACCAGATTGTCCATTTTCTCGGGACCCTGTCTTGTGCAAAATAGAAGGAAAAAAAACACATTAAATTATAATAAGACCCTGAACAGTGTGGTTTCGGACAGTACTGAAAATTTCTGGAATGAATTAACATCATTATTCAAGGTATACCTGTATTGGGTTAGATTAGTCTGACACATGGCAACAAGGGTGGGGCACCTAGCCAGGATCGAACTCGCTACAGTCGTAATAGTTAGCTTGGTAACCATTGCTTCACAGTTTGACGCCTTTGATAATATCGGAATAGGTGAATCATCATAATCATCATAATCATCAGCAGCAGCAGCCTTTTAACGTCCGTCATTGGACATAGACCGTCCCCAAGATTCGCCAGACTTCTCGGTCGTGGGCGTCGCGGAGCAATATTTTCGTCATCCCATCTTATATTTTGCCGGCCACAATTTCGCATATGATCTCTGGGAATCCACGGTGTGAGTCGAGATGTCCATCGGTTATCTGACATTCTTTCTACATGGCCTGCCCATTGCCATTTTAGTTTTCTAGTGGATTTTATGATATCTCTGACTCCCGTTTTTTTGGCAAGAGTGGCAAGCCTTCGGCAGAACAAGCTCAACCTTCGAGAACAAAAAGATTCCATTAGTATTAAAAAGAAGAGTCTACAATCAATGCCGATAGTCACTTGTGGCGCTGAAACATGGAACCTAACCAACAGATTGGCTCTCAAACTAAGAACCATGTAACGTGCACAAGAGAGGATCATGCTTAACATCACACGGAGTGATCACAAGACAGCACAGTATAGGTGAATAGTGAATACTAACAGTGATTTTAGCGTGAAAGAGACTGTCCTTTTAATAATTGTTGTATGCATACACACACGCGAGAGAGGGGTGTACCAGGGCCTATGAGAGGGGGTGCAGCTGGTGCAGCTGGTGCAGCTGGTGCAGCTGGTGCATCACACTGCGGTCTGCAGGGCCGAGAAGGGCCCAAGAGTTTCTTATGTAGTGCTATGTACCGAAACTTCTAAGTCGATACGGTATGTCCATTAATGGAAGAGGTTGACTCTATCGTTTATTGGCAAACGAATATAGTATAATGTACTAAAAGGGTTATATAGCAGATAAAAACAGGATGGCTAAAAGTGTTCGTACAGGGTGTAGGGGCAGGGGCACAGCTGAAGATTTGGGGGCCCGGGGGCTTGGCTCCTTGAGGAGTGCAGTGGTTCCCAACCTGGAGGACGCCGACCCCTGAGGGTCCACAATGGTATTACTAGGGGTCCACGGGCAGACCTTTCAAAAGCCTACGGTCCGTGAGCTTGTTGAGTAGGCAGTCCTTTAAAAAGCAGTGACGTAGCTAGAGATATGTTGGCCTGGACGGGTGGTTTGGCTCCTTGAGGGGGCCCTCTCCAACATTTAGTGAGATTTGTTATTGTATAATGTTAGTAGAAATGCAGTAGGTGAACTACTATACATGTGGCTTTTGTGGGGCCTCCGCCCTACATTGGAGGCCCGGGTGCGATTTTAAATCGACCTCCGCTGTCAGTCTCAGGGGGGGGGGGCAAAACAGCTTTGCAGCACCTTATAAAATACCACTCAGAGGGCCTGTGGAGGACTGCGTACAACGCAAGAGGGGAAGAGGTAAAGATTCAGACAATGGCAGCACTGAGTTCTTTTAAATGAGGGTAACCCCAAAGATCTTCTTAAATGTTTTCTGAGACTTGAGTTCGAACCAGGGTCGGATTAAGCAAAATAATCACGAATTTAGAGCATCAAAAGAGAAGGGGGGCACCACAGGTTTCTTGCTGTTTCCGCATTAAATTATCAAAAGTTGCTTAAATTGCTTAACATGAAGGTTTAAAGTGAAAATTATATTTTTTTTTCTCTCACATATAGAGTTAATTCAAATATCCAAATGATTCAGCCGACCACACAAATAGTATTGTAGGAAACTGGTCATTGTGTAAGCACACATTTCATATGTAAAGATTCGGTTTAGTGGAGTAGTGTCTTTCCTATCTGAAGTATTTTGAGGTGTTTTGAATGAATATGACTTTCATTTCTTCGTAACTTTTTTCACTTTTGGAAATGTTGTCAGTAAACCAATGGGAGGGCCATCGTTGTAAGGCTGGGCTTAGGGCATCAAATGGCTTTAATCTGGCCCTGGTTCGAACCTATATCGCCCTTCAGATTACTTATTTACTAAGCGTAGCTTAGCTTTGGCTCAAGGCCACAAGTACTGGGCACCCAGCGACGATCGATCACACTACTCAGTAGTAATGATCCGCGAGATTAGTTTATCGCCCTTCAGACTAATACGTCTCCAATAAAAGAATATGCGCCGCGTGCGCCCTCCTCCCATAAACCTTAATGAAAGCACAGAAAAATCGTGAATTAAAATATCAAAGAAACCTAGTTAACAACCTTCACAAGGGAAGTAACCGAATACTTCGAAGTCTCACTTCCATACAATGGACGGAATGTAACAGTCCCATTTACCATACAGTTACATTGTAAATACCGTAAAAAGCATTTTTTCCCCCTAAAAACTAAAAACTTCTAGGAAGATTGTTAGGGTCTAACGGATTTTTTTTCTCGACTTGGTTAACGGATGTAGACCTTTACCGAATATTTGTATTAGCACCCTCAACTCCAGTCGTAGTACAGGTATACCAACATTTTCCGTATTGTTCAAAATCGCATTGTTCAAGTTCCTATTATAATTTAATGTGTTTTTGTTTTCAGCTTATACGTAGTTACATTAATTTGTACAGCAATACCATAACCGTACTACATCAAAACCCGCACTATTCAAGATATTCGCGTTTTTCCTCCTCTGTGTGTGGATGTTTTTGTTGTCAGAAACCGTCAACCAAAACCGTCATCAAAACTGTCAACATAGGTTTCTTCAGTTTTTAAACTGGTCTGGCTGGCTATGTATGTGTGTATCGCGCGTACAGGCCGCACCAATTGAGCTGGAGGGCTGAAAATTTAAACATTTACTACTTATTAAGTCTAGAAAAAACATCTTTTGTTTTAAACAACACGGCATGCTGCCAAAAGATGTTGGTCACATGACGGTTTCTATTGAGTGACTAACCAGACCTGCTGTGGTTCGTTTTTGTTTTTTGTATGCAAATGTTTCTTGACGACGTAATCAGATCAGCCAATCACGGCCTCGACTCACCGCTTCCGTCTCTTTAAGAACACTATTTAAGAAACTACAAACAGTACTTTTGCAGAGTTCATCCGACTTTCATTGCGTACTTCGAGTCCCGTCGAACCGAGAAGTTTTCTCTCAGGCAAGTAAGAATTCTCTTATTTATTTAATTTTCTTTTGCATTTGTCAGGAAGAAGTTTCCATAATCTCAAGACATCCCGCTTTCTAACCGAAGCTTCCGACAGGCTAGACCATCTCGAACTGTTCTCATTCACGAACCCCCATTTTGATGAGTCAATTTTTTGCAACCCTCTCGCTCACTGTTGTAAAATCAATAGGAACTAACCATAATTAGTAGTCGTATGTCGATTATCCCGACGATTACTTTAAGAAGCATTGGGCTAGATGACGACAGGATGTCTAAAGTAAAAGTATCCTTCCCAATGAAGAAAATCGAGTGGCCTACTTTGCCAGAGTTGTAATCGACCCCTAGATACAAGAAATCTCTCAATGATGAGCGGGGAAGGAACGTCTTCTAAAAGACTTACCTTCAAAGAAATAAGGGGTCTGTAAGGTGACTAGGCGCGTCTTGTAGAAGCTCCTCCCGACTCACCTAAGAGGCCATTTTAATGTCCACTATAACTTACAACACCGGTCGGCTAAAGCCTGGGATGTGATTCAAGCAACCCGTAAGCATTCTCAAACCTGAAGCCAATAAGCCTCGATCAGAAGACTCCAATCTGTCAAAGTCTAACTTTGACGTTAGCACCCTTCCTCAACTTAGACGAAAAGATGTAATACTGGCTCTTTGCAGAATAGGCTTAAGCTCTGTAGAGATCTTCACTTTTTCAAGACTGAGGTCGGTCGTTGGGGCCCCCGCCCCCAAAAGAGACCGTTCTTGCGAAAGTGGGAATTTTGTCAAAGATAGTGCTCTAATGTATGGAATAATTTCTGGTCTTCGGTGCCGATTTTATTTTCACTCCCTTGGCGACATTCTGAATACGTGTCCCTTCATGACTTTCAAAGCGGCCATGACGGGTTCGCCAGACTGCGGTGTCCTGAAAGAAAATCCATCTGCTTAAGGCGCACATTTGGCAGTTAGCATGTCGCCCGATCGGTACTTTGCCCTAGATGCAGGGATGGTCCTATTTTATTCCTGGGAGATATATATCCCGCGGTTTCTATGACTGCTAGAATGTTCCGTAGATCTTTTAGTAGGCTACTGAGACCCTTTAATTTGGGCATTAAGCACCTTTTTAATAGGCTAGTTTCTTCCAGCTATTTTTCTTTTTGCCCGTAATGTTTTTGGCAAAGTGTATCAGATATGCCAAACATACCCGTTGCTCCCGTTCTACTTCCTTTTATTTATACTTTTTACAAAATATTTGGCACAAGGCCGTAGAGATTGTGGGGGTGGGGTGATATTTATTCTATCTTACTCTTAACTAGATTCATTCGCGACCCATTCTTAAAACGGTCTCTTTCATCAAAAGAATGCATTCTTCCTTTTCATACTCCGCATTTACAATTAATACCGCGTTCATTCTTTGGGGCTTAATTTACGTTCCAATAAATTTGTTCCCGTTCTACTTTTGAACATTTACTACACCCCCCCCCCAAACCAATCTCTTCTGTGTATACACCATTCAAATTCCAATTATATTAATCGTATACAATTGGTGATTACGCCTCCGTGAATATTTTAGTGAATGGATTGTCTTCTTCCTATGACACGCGTCGCAGGTTTTTAGGTGACACGTGACGGACTTCGAAGACTTAATTTCATTTGTTTTTGTTTTTGTTTTTTTTGTTGTTTTTTCCTAGTTTTGTAAGTATATTGAAATTTCCAGTTATATTTTATTAAATTCCTACTTTTATAAGTACACTAGAAAATAGGCCGCTTTTCTATAAGCATTTAACTAAAATGCATGTAAGTTCAGATTTCGACACCTCGTGCTAAAAAGGTTCGCCATTACTGGACAATATCTGACTCTCTAATCTCCGACTTCATGTTAGTCTTCGTGTCACGCTAATATAGATATGCCTTGATAAATCTGTACAAATAGTGCGCTCCCTCCTACAGAGCTAGTAATATTGCTTTTTCTTGTCGTATTTCATATTCGGATTACCGACATTTCTGTTGTATCCTATATGGGGTAGTCTGTAATTCGGAATCCTTGTAGTAAGAGATGCACCCCCCTTTTGTTACTACTTGTACCTAAACCTAATCTTTTAACCATTCCATCTTGTAATCTCCTTTCTTTTTAAATGTTTTTTTCAGATCTGAGGAGAAAGTGACTTAAACGCCGATTCTGTCATGGCTTCCAACCCCAAAAGGTCTAGAAGGCTCGCATCTAATGGCGATGCTGAAACCAAACTCTGCGACAAACCTGAGACCCCACTCGACGATAGTAAAGCCAAGAGCAAGCATAAATCCGAGGACAATGGAAACGAAAGTAAAAGTAACGACCTTGAAGAAAAGAGTAAAAATGTTGCAACTGATAATTCTTCTCCGCCGAAAAAGGTACGCAGAGTTCAATCGAAGGATGATATTCTCCAACCGGAAAGCGATGAAGCGAAGAAAAAAGGTGACGCGGGTGAAAAGGCTGAGAGCTCTGAAATGAGCACTAGTGAACCAAAGATAAAAGAGCGCAGAAAACCTGATCCCGATGAAAATAAAACCAGCGAAACTGTTTCCCCACCGAAAAAGGCCCGGAAAATTGATAACGAAACATCGACCCCTGACGACACTAAACTTGAAACAAATGATAAACAAAAAGATACCAAACCAGACGACACTGTCCAAGATGTTGCTCAAACTGATGCAGGTGACCTCGATATTTCTGAAACACCGGCTGTTAAAGATACAACCTCTAAAGATGGAAAGATTGCCCACGATAAAAGCGCTGATGGCTCCAACTCATCTCCGCCCGATAAACTGCAAACGTTAAGTGACCCAAAAGACTCTGAGGAAAAAATCAATAAAGACAAAGACATCAGTTCATCTGGCGTAGAGAAGACCCCAACTGAAGCGGAGAAGCAAGAAAAATCTCAACCTAAAAAGGAAAGTGACAGTCCCAAAAAGACGAAAGACGGACAACTGGATTCCGCCCAGAAGAACACGGAATGCAGTGAGTCTGATAATAAAAGCAAGAAAATGGATGCTGGAGAGAATATCTCTGATGGTACTGACGAAAAGCCTGAGAATAAGGACAAAAATGCAGGTGCCTTGGATAAGGAGGAAGTTCAGGACTCCGTGAAGAACAAAGAAAATACGAAAATCGTCCCCGATGGAAAGGGTGGTGAATCTAATGAAGCCGATAAAGGAACCTGCCAAAAACCTTCAGAAGAAAAGGGCACAAACGATTCAACAAATAAACAAGCTGGGGTGACAGGTATTGAGGGTGAATCTGCAGGTGTTGCCCAAGATAAAGCTGATGTCCCAAACGCTGCCAAAGGAATAAAGGACGCCACTGATGCACTGAAAGTGGAGGGTGAAAAGCCTGAAAGTAAAGTCAAGGAATCTGTTTCACAAGATAAAGGTAAACCTGAAGATTCTGCAGAAAAGGAGGAAAATATTTCTGAAATTAAAAAAAAATCCGACTCTGATGGCAGTGACTTGAGTGCGAGCCAGGATAAAGTCGAATGCAAAAACACTTTGAAAGAATCAAACAAAACCGTTTCGAATAATGAAACAAAAGATATCATTGTCCAATCAGTTACGCTTAATAAAGATGGCGATGTCTCTGATGTTAGCCAATGTAGTGAGAAACTCCAGTCAGCGGAAGTTGAAAAAGAAAATATCACTGATGCCAAAGACGCAGGTATCTCTAACAGCGAAGCAAAAGAAAAGGATCAGAAAGAAAACATCACTGACGTCCCGAATGCTGCAGATGCAAAATCCGATAGTGATGGCAAGAAGAATGATACTGCCCGGGAAAAACTTGACTGCCAAGATTCTACGAAGGGAAAGGAAGAAACCATTGATGTCTCTAAGCTCGAGACGAAAAAGCCTGCCAGTGAAGATAAAGATTCTGCCGGGTTACCAAAAGAAACTACAGGTAAAGACTCTTCCGTAAAAGACGTAAATGATGTTAAGGCAGATGAGACGAACAAGGAAACTGAAGATGATAACGAACGCCAAGACTCTGTGAAAAGCAAGGCAGAAAACCTCAGTGACTCTGCAAAGAAAGAGAAAGACCTTGAAAAAGAGAAAATGGCTCCCGCGAACAACGAGAGTGAAAAATCCAACGGTGAAGACACGAAATGCTCTGCTTCAGAGGATTCCTCTACAAAGGACAAAAACATCACTGGAGAGTCTGACATTAAAATCCCTGACACTGACACTGATCCTGGGGTGTCCGTGAAAGATAAAGAGAATGTAACTGATGTCTCTAAGGTTGCAAAACCAGAAAGTAAAGCGGTGAACTTGGATACTGACCAGGCCAAAATCGGAAGCACAGACTCCTCGAAAGACGATGCAAAAGAACTGGAACTAAAGCCTGATGCTGCACAAGGCAAAGAGAAACAGTTGGCAACAGATCCCAAAGAAATTGTCGAAGATAGCAAAAGTGGTAGCGAGAGTAAGGAAACAGATGTTGATGGTGTTGCTAATGACGAATCTGGAGACCGACTCGAAGAGAGTATGGAAGTTGATGTTGACCCGGAGGAAGAAGTGGACATAAAGAAACTGGACGAAGCTGATTGTGCTAACGACAGCAAAAAAACAGACGCTAATGACGATAAGAAAATAACAGGGGACGGGGATGTAGTTTCTAAAGGGGCTGAAGGATCCAGCAATGAAATTATTAAATGTGATGCTGCGAAGGATATCAAGGAATGTAAAGGCGCTGATAAAGAAAAGGTAGCTAATGACGAAGCTGGGAAACTTGATAGCAAAGGTATGGATAAAGATGCTGCAGAAAACATCGAATGCCAGGGCACAAAAGACGAGAAAGACTCGTCTGATACCATAAACAAGGAAACGTTACCTGATGGCAAAAAGGATAGTTCTTCAGAGACAAAAGAAGGAATGAAAGCCGTGGAAAACAAAACTAACAGTAAGGTTGTACAATCAGACGGTGAAGCTATGGAGCATGATGTTGCTCAGGGTGAAGTAGAAAGTCAAGACTCTGCAAAAGAAGAGAAAGGGAAAACGTCTGGTGTCTCCAGTGACAAGCTTGACGGTGAAGGCAAGGAATCTGATCCCACCCCTGATAAGCGATGTGAAGACCCTGAAAAGGAGGAAATAGCTTCTGCGAACAAGAGTGAGAAACCCAACAGTGAAGAAACTAAAAGCTCTGCTTCAAAGGATGATTCTACGAAGAAAGAAAACGCCTCTAATAACGAGACTCTCAAGTCCAAAAAGGAGAGTATGGAAACGAATGCTGACGATACAACCAATGGTGTTTCTAATATTGTGGCTAGCCCGGATGATAACTCTAAGAATAACGGGAAAACAACATTTGAAATTAAGAATCACGAAAGGATGCGTGACTCTCGGGAAGAAAAAAGCTCTATTACAAATGTCTGCAAAAGTCCAGAAAATAAAACCTCCAAAGAGGACATTCCTAAAGACCCCAAGAGCGATGCCTCCCTTAAAAATGAAGCAGCCTCACCCCAAACGCCAGTAAGTGGGGAAACCACCATAGATGCTTCAAAGAAGGATAAAAGTAACGCTGAGGATAAAAGTAACACCGGCTGCGATGACGTCGCCGAGCCACAGAAAGAGCCCGTAGCCCCAAATGACGAAAAAAAGATCTCGAATGACGCAGAAACTAAAAACCAAGAAATAACCAGTAAAAATGAATCTGAGGACAAACAAAACGATGTCCATAAAGAAGAAAGCAATCTTAAAACCGAAAAGGTGTGCGACGGATCGGGAGACAAAGACCTGAAAGTGGACAATTTGAAGGGACAGGTAAAAAACGACACCGTAGAGGATGACAAGAAGGGTGACAAAAAGGATGATGGAAAAGAAACTGAGACGTTGAAAGATGAAAAGCTTCTTAAAGAAACCAAAGAGCCTGTGGTGAAAGAAGTTAAAGACGCTCTCTAAGGATGCCGAAGGGTCCTCCGCTGTTGACGATGATATCTTAAAGGGAAAAAAGGCTTCAAAGACTAGCAAATAAGAGGTCACTTCTCTGATTTTAAAGAAACCTAATCTCTAAATAAAATGTCATGAGGACAAGAGGGAGAACTGGTGAAAGTTGCCCCGAATATGAAAATTATAAGTGTATTGATGTTCCCAATGAAAAGGAAGGACGCGGAGTTTCAGTAGTGATGGATTATCTACCTTCCGGGCCCCATGACTAAACTTTAGTAAGGCCCTTGCCTCCTCCCTACCCTTCCTTGAATAGAATAAAGTGACGTTAATTCACGTTAAATAACTTGTATCGTTTTACTACGTATAACGTACTACATGCTGCAGTACGAAGTCCTAGAAGCATTACTTCTAAATGTTTGTTTGGAGTCTAATTAAACAAACAGCATTTGTAATATTCGAGATTAGAAAAAAAAAATATACTAAAATATCATCCTAAATACTAAAACTAATTTTTTTTTTTTTTTTTTTTTTTTTTTTTAATTCTCTGCCCGTGGCCGCTAGGCTTAAGCCTACTCGGTCTAATTGTTACTCCGCCACCGCATTGATGGACCACTCTAACCAAAAATGCAACCAGATTATCAAAAAGAAACATTTAGTGTTGATTCTCAAATGGAGGAAGGACTAAAACAAGTCTATCGAAAAGTCTGACACGGCTAATAACAAATCGCAGTGTCCTCCAGAAATGAGGTCAAGGAAATGCTACTAAGAACTAACTTATATTAACAAATGAAAGTTATGAAATGCGGAAAAGGAACAGAATCGGTGATTATCTACGACCTGGGCGCATATGTTCAGCTTTAGTATGCCCCAACCTTCGTTGAATAAAATGACTAAGTCTCGTTAATTAACTTGTATCGTTGTATTACATGTATAATATCATAGTTATGTGAATCCATTACAATCTAAAATACTCGCGTGTACACTAAAACCTTTTTGTGGGTGGAGGGGTGATCTCACTTCCGGTCGCCTAGACTTTGCAAGAATCGTTACTTCTTGGCTTATTTGCTATAAATCTACTTCTATAATAAAAGAAATCCAGTCTAGTTAAACGATCTTGGAATCTTTGCAAAAAAAACTCGGCTAGTCTACGTAAATTTAGTATCTTACACTAGATTGATAAAACTGAATTTACTGGAAATTTTGACTAACTTTAATGTTTTGTTCTTCATATATCTTAACTCTGTATATTACTTATTCAAAATTACCTTTTCAAGTAGAATTGACTATAGAAAGACAAAATTTGAAGATCACTTGTCTAAAAAGTTGTTACTAGTTTTTAAATTTTAACATTAAAATACTCTTCTGATTGTCAAACGGAGGCTCTTATCAAAAATAGTAACTGCTCCTTATATTGTCTATAAAATGATTTACTGGGATATTTTCTTGTTACAACACGATCGCCTGCAAGGTCGAATTTAACATTGATGGGAGCCCAGTTGATAACATTCCTTGGATTCTTCTACTTTTGTATTTAAAAAAAGACAAATGAAATATATTCATAAAATTTAATTTAACGTAGTCATTTATTGATCAATATCTATGCAACATAAATCCTAAAAAAAAATTAAACACCGAAAAGAATTAAAAAAAATATTTAAGACTTTTTTCTTTGGTCCTTTGCAGCTGCATTGCATTAAGTACCGCCTTGATCGTCTGTATTCCGGTTTCCCAAACTTAAAAAGTTTCGTTCTTGTTAATTCTGTTGTTAATATTTTTCATTCGTTCATTTTTGTTGTTACTTTGAACTCTTCCATACCAAATTTGTTAAACTAATTTTTCTCTTTTCCTGAATGAATTAAAGTTCAGATTTCTGTGAAAATGCTGATCCACACACTTGTACTGAAATATTC
>VCCN01002112.1:7988991-8004628 GCA_006491835.1 Architeuthis dux | reverse complement strand
ACATAATATAAGTCATGGTTAATTACCTCCATTGTGTTAACACTTCCGGATTCAGATTTTGAATAGGAATTGCATTCGTTTCTTGTTACAATAAAAATAAATCTACTCTACCTGCATGTCCATATTTTTGTCTGTAACATTGTCAAGGGAGATAACTATTTAGATAGAGATAATTATTTAATCAAAACAGCTCACATTGACACATTGGACAATCAGATATAAGCAACAGACAACTTACCTATAGTCACTTTCTAAGATGAGTAAATCATCATTTAATTCTGACGAAGAATTCTTTTTCAACTTTTGGGATTTCTGTTCCTCTTTTTGGATTTTATCTGTGAATTATAAACAAAGACCACATTGAAAAAAATTTATTCAATTCACAGAAGAATTTCATAATTTTTTATGTTATTCATTGAAGAGTTCCACTGTCAGTTTCAAGCAGTTTATGAATTTAAGAGTTAAAAGTAAAGTTTATTTAATTTAATTACTTTTCATACATTTCATATTTTTTCCTAATCATTATATAACATGTTAACAAAATGTATACAAATAGCAAATTGTTAATGTCTACAAGATATGTTCTCGAACAATGAGACAGAATGGAGTAAAAAGGTAGAATTCTCTACTAGGGCTGAAACTAATTCTAGATCCCCAAAAAGTATTTTCTTCTGAATCTTACTTTTTAAAAAATTAAGTGGATCCAAATGAACCATCACTCTGGCCAATCAAAAATCAGTGCATTATTTTGTAATCAATCAGTATTTGCTGTGCCAGCTTAATAACCAGGAACAAAAAAAAAAAAAAAGTTAAAAAGTTGTACAGTGTAATCAGTTAGAAATGTTCTGTCTTTCGTGTTTTCATAACTCCCATCTTTTTTTTCTGGCTATCAGTCAACAAGACATCAAATTCCAAAAGAAAACTAGAGATTGCACACTGTCTTATAGGATTTGACAGTCTCTTTTGAGCTGGGTGCCTGCTTTTATGTTAGATGATAGGATCTAGGGGCTAGCTCAGCACAGCAAATACTGATTGATTGCAAAATAATGTTTTTCTGCACTGACTTTTGATGGTTCATTTGGATCCACTTAATTTTTAACCTAGTTAACAACCTTCAAGGGGAAGTAGCAACATGCTTCGAAGCCTCACTTCTATACAACAGATTGAAAGTAACAGTCCAGTTTACCATAGAGTTAACCTTAAAAAACATTTTTTCTAAAAACTTATTGGAAGATTGTTAAGGTCTAATGGATTAAAAGCACAAAAAAATTACTGACGAAAAAATATTGTTTCTATTTTTATTCGACTTGGCTGTAGATCTTTACCATTTCTATGATGCTGTTTTTCACAGTATACTGTAAAACTCCAAAATATTCACATCAAATTATTCAAGACTGAACCACGAATTAAGGAAAACCTGCAAATGGCAAGGAATAACTGTATTGTATAATTCAGAATTAATTAATTAGTTTTAGCCACAGAACACTTTTCGCTCTTATCACACAAATTCCAAATCCCACAAGATATTTAAATTTCCCCCGTTGTGGGAGGAATCCCTGCTCTAGATCAGTGGTTCCCAACCGGGGGGGGGGTTCCCTGCAGAGGGGGTAATTTGGGAAGTCCAAGGTGGGAATAAGGCTATTAGGTAAAAATAAAAGTCCAGTCTAGAGATAGGGTTTTTCTGCACTTCTATCTATCAAGTATAAGCACTAAGTTGAGAATGATTTAAGATGTGCTCTCTCACTAATAGACCCATAAACAAGAACAGAGATCACATTGATATGTATATCAGTTACAATAGCAGAATTCTTATTCTTTTTGTAATAAATTGGAATTTCAAATGATGTGTTCTAATTATTTTCACTTGCTTTCTTTGAGTAACAAATACACAGCAGCAACTGTACAATTATGAAATTAAACTAATTCTTAGTATGAAGCTGTCTAATTATACGTAAAATAAAGATATTATTTGAAATTATTCTTTGTTGCAATGGAAGGGGGGGAATACTAGTAATCTTATTGACAAAAGTGAGGAATGACTTGAAAAGGTTGGGAATCACTGCTCTAGATGAAATTTCATGAGCAAAAGACAAATGGAAAACCTCCTACCTGTTTCTTCTTGACAGTATTTTGAAAAATCGATTTTGGACGAATTAATTTCTTCAAACGACTTTTTCGCAACTGTTGTATAGACATTGGCTGGGCTGTGATTGGATGATAGGATCTGGGAGGGATCGATAACTCTGCGCATAGTCTTACGTTGCCTCTTCACAACTGGTTCATCTTCACAATCACTTGAATCACAGCTGCTCAAACTATTGTTGCAAGGCTTAGAGCTCATTTCACAGGAATTTTCTAACTGAAAAATTAAATAAAACAACGTACATTAGAGATACAGTAGATTCAGGTTAATTCTTAAATTCATACAATAAAAAATTTCAATAGTAATATCAAAGGAAATAACTGCTGATTAAAACCTCCTTTGACCTTTAGCTATTTTTTTTTTTAAATTCAATTCACAAAAGAGTTCCATTATTTTTTTATTCTATTCATAGAAAGGTTCCACTGTCATTTAGGATCGATATCAAGCAGTTCATGAATTTAAGAGTCAAATGAAATATTGATTACAAGGAATAGCCGCTTAGTAGGACCAATCGTGCAAGAACAGTATCAAACGTGTGTAAATAATCACAAACTTTATGCAGATCCGTTTAAAAGTCATTAAAGTTTGTAAGCAACGAATGCTTACAAGGACCCAAATTAGTGATCTCACTGTACTAAGAAAAAACAATTAAATTTCTTTCATTAATTTTCAGTACACTTCTTAGGTGCCTAATTGCTGTGCCCCCCGCTCTTATTGTGTTCATAAACACAATTAGTTCAACCAAGTTTAATTGTCTCCGCTAATTTCAGCGATTTTAAAATTTTGTACCACCAAAAGAGTTTTAATTTTTTCTTTAACAAAAGAATTTCCTTGTTCCTCTCAATACTGTACGTTTTTACTTCCCATGTGCCTCCACCTCACCCATACTATCTTTCTCAAACACCTTTGTTTTGTTCAGATCCTACAAAATTGTGTTGTGGCCATAGTTTTCTACCCGCACCCCCAGTCTTATTCTGCACCCCCCCCCCCAAGAGTTGTTTAATTGAAATGTCGCTACTTATTATTATTTACTAGTCCATCACCATAGGTTCAGCTGATGGCTGCTACTGATACAGACACAGTAGAAAGAGAGAGGGGGGAAAAGGTATATTAAGAGGGGTTGATGGCTGCTACTGACACTATAAGAGTGACAGGCACAGCTCTTATATAATGATTTATTTAGTTTGCTATACAGGAATACCTTGAACAGTGCAGTTTTGATGTAGTACTGTTAAGGTATTATTGTACAAATTAATGTAACGAAGTAGAAGCTGGAAATACACATTAAATTATAATAAGACCTTGAATAGTGGGGGTTTGATGTAGTACCATTAAGGTATTGCTGTACAAATCGATGTAACTAAGTATAAGCTGAAAAAAGAACACATTAAATTACAGTAGGGAAAATTTTGGAACGAATTAACAGCACTAATCAATGTATACCTGTATATATAGCAAGATTTATCTTTGCAACATAAGAAATATCAATTGCTTCAAAATCTATCATGTTAAGGAGTTCAGCTGATAACATCAATATTTGAAGCAGAGCAGGATTTATCAGTTAAATATAAAAGGAATTAAAAGAAGGGGTTGTGGAATGGTTGGATACACACAATTTAAAAGCTGCACCTTTGAAATAAAAGATCATCAGATTAGATATCATTTGAAAAATGTTTAGAAACCATCAACATAGGCTTCTTCATTTTTCAAGTGATTCTTCTGATAGGCTGGCTAGTCGTGTGTACATGCTGCCCAAAAGACCCAAGATAGTTTGAAATATTAATGTAGGATTCCGAACTGGGCACGAGATATAATCATACATGGCTTTCTACACACCCAGTCTCATTCAGTTGTTTAACTTTCTGCTGACAAGCATAGTTCTCTCTAAAGCTGTATGCAATTTTAGCCAATTTGGATTTCAAAATGAGCATTCCCCAGAAAATTTTGAATCCAAATTGGCTAAAATTGCATTTCAGGGCCTATCAGCTACTGAAATTAAGATAAATATAAAAATTTTGTAAAACTTCTTGAAGCGTTGAGACAAAAGGAATCTAAAACTCAGAAGACGTTCAGAAAACAGTATAAATAAACCCTCAGATCTGGCCTTGCCCAAAGGCAGGACTATTTGGCACTGGTTTTACTTTTAGCAGGCCTTTTTTTTTTATATGTAAAGCTTCTTCAGATTTTTTTTTTCATACCATCATTGGAGGGCCTCAGGTAGTGATACAGTTTGCTGTATAAGTAATAACTTTCAGTTATTGGGAAAAAAAAAAAAAAAAAGTGCCAAATAGCCCCACAGTACGGTAGATTAATAAGAGGGTAAGAAGGGAGAGGAGCTGAAGGCTGCTACTGATACCATAAGTGTGACAGACATGGCTCATATATTATTTCTCTCTTCAAACTGGATAAAAAAGATTTTTTTTTAGAATATATACTTTCATATATACAGTCAATGTATTTTTAATTTACAACAGGTTTATTTCTGAAGTTCTGAGATTAAGTATTTTCAAATATATATATATATATATATATCGTGTTGTAATCTTTCTATTTTATATCGTATTTGAATACATTCACTTTGAGCTCAAATAATTGTGCCTTCAAGGGAGATAATTTCAATTTTCATATCTACGCGCCAATTACTAGAAAATCAAAACGAAAGTAGAAACATTGTGCCAATGGCAACCGTATTTAGAAATAAACAGTTGAAATAAAGTCTACATTTTATTTCGTCGCCAGTTTTCAACTACACTTACCTCAGAGTTCATATTGTTTAGCAAATAATTTTCAGTTGAAAATTTTCTACAATCTTTTTTCTTAATAATACAAAGATTATTACAATCAAATTCACAGGGTTATTAAATTCGGGCATTTTTATCGCCTTGTCACTCCATTGGCGTTTCAATCCTCGTCTGCCAGATCAGATCCGGTGGGGAAAAACGAATGAAAAAAAATCGATAAAATGACTAAAAGTTATCCAAATCTTTTATTTGGGATAAACTAGCTCTCCTAGACTTACAAAACGTGCAAAATTTCAGTCGAAATAACAAAAAGAAACAAGCAAAATTACCCCTATTTCAATTTTCATATCTACGCGCCAATCAAAATGCCCTGATAAGCAAATGCTGACTTCATTTATCTGCAGTAAAACCAGACGACACAGCCATAAACTACAAATTCAGACCCCCATTGATGTTAGTTAGGGAAAACTTCCTCTCGGCAAGAGTGGCAAATGCATGGAACAGCCTAAGTGAAAAGACGGTCACATTCGAGAATATCAATATTTTTTTTAAAATAATCTTTATTCTGATATTCGACATACCAAATTTAACTACCATTTTTCTTATTAGTTTAAAGCTGGCAATTAACTGCTGTCAACAAAAGCCTATTTCAACTATATTTAAATTACTAGGATTTCATCGAGTGGGGCCGGACATTTTAGTCATGTCTATGATGAAAATGTTTTTCTTTACGTTTTTTTTCTTCTTTACGTTTTTCTTCTTCTTTAGACAAGAATTTGTGCTATTTTCTTTCGGAAAAAAAAAAAACAAAAAAACTCACGGACGAAATCTTTTAAATTTTAATTACGTTTTTAAAATAGGGTATTTCCCGCTGAAATTGTTAATCCCTACCGGTTGGGTTAGTTGATAGATGTTCCGTTTTTTCTTTGACAAAAATGAGCAACGATACTTGCCCTACATTGTTTGAGAATCGAACAAAACATAAAATGTTTTTGCAAAGAATTGCGTCATATTTTAATAGCTGGATTCAAGGATTGGGATTTCAAGATTTAAATTATTATCAGCGCCTTCCATCAGTCAAATTAAATCACTTTAAAATTTGAAGTTAATTACAATTTTTGGGACTATCCTACCTTCGGAATGGGCCCAGTGTTGCCAACTCAAAAAATATCTTTCGCGCTAGTTTGACTGCCAAAAAGCGCTAAATTTATTAAAATGGCCAAAAAAACGCTAAAAATGGCCAAAATGTTTTAGGCGCTTTTTGCACTGCCAAAACAAGAAATGCGCTGAATCTAGCGCTAAATTGGCAACACTGAATGGTCCTTTGTTCAAGTATTAAAGTATTTGTTCCTCACACGTCAACCAAACATAGCAATAACGTTATTAGGATTGTATTTTAATTGTTTTCTTCTTGAATTTTACAAAACAATTATTTACATACTAAACAAGGATTTAATTACAAAAATGTTTTAAATTGAAAACAGGAATGCTAAATAAAATTCATAAAAGATCCTGTTTTTGTCAATTGAAAAAGATTTCTCAAAATAAATTAGAAGAAAACAAGTAAAACACAATCATAATAACGTGTAAATTGAAAACTGGAAGTTAATGCGGTTTCGTTGACGCGAGAAAAACAGATACACTTTGATCTCGATAGTGTCACTGTCAGTTCTTCTAATTTAGTATGAGACAAACTAATAAATAACTAAGCTGGAAATAAAATAAAATACCGTTTATTTTTCGTTATTTCACAAACGAAAACAAAAGAGAAAATCCAACGTCGTCCTTTTTCTTCTTCTGGCTTTCTTTACTTACCATGTTTATATCATTTAAAACACTTCGTTTTCGAGTCGGTTTTCTTTGTTGTTTAGAAGCGCCACCTTTTTTAGAGTACATCGTTTGTCAGCTAAGCACCCCTTCTTTATAGCAAGAATATTAAAAACGTAAAAAAACAACCAAAAACTGATAAATAATGAGAAAAACTATGACAACTCCGTAACAATCCCTACAACAGCGCCGCCATATTGTTACAAATGAACCTCTATGAACATTTATTGTTTAATGTTGATTTTTGTCAATTGAAATTTTATCCATTATTGAAGACCACATGACAATTTTTTGTTAATTTAGAATCTTAAATCAATAATCTTTATACAGTATCATCCAATAAAAAAATAAAATACATCAGTTAACTATAATTCCGGTAAATCATGGAGTTAAGCCATGTTTTCAAAAACATCTAGAAATATCTAGCATCTAAGGAAGTTTAGCGTCCCTAATTAAATATCTGAAAACATCTAAAATCTAGGGAGCGTTAGCGTCCGTAACGAGTGTTGCCGATTTGGTGCGTTTCGCGCTAGATTCAGCGCGTTTCTCGTTTTGGCATTGCTAAATTAGTGCGTTTGCGCTTAAAATCTTTGGCCATTTTCCGACTATATTCAACCATTTTCAGTGTCTTTTTAGCAATTTTTGGCTATTTTAAAAAAGAATTAGCACTTTTTGGCAGTCAAACTAGCGCGAAAATATTTTTTGAGTTGGCAATACTGTCCGTAACAATGTTTACTCACCGTAGTTGAGATTATTTCTGAATTTGAAGGTTTTTAATGTAAATGTGTTTATTTTAAGTTTACAATGTTTACACACCTTAGTTGAGGTCATTTCTGAATTTAAAGGTTTTTAATATACATTTACGAAAGGGCACGGATACAAAAAAAGGAAACGAAACAAATTTTGATTTTTGAATGTTCAATTTATTTCTAAATTGCCGTTAGTGTTAGTTCTGAACAGGCAGTAATTTGGGACGCTGAACTACACTGCCACCAAAATCAAGAGCAGGGAAACACAAAATCATATTTTTATTTTTAAAGTGTCGAACAACAACCTTGGGGAGGTGGGGGTTAATGGCGCAATTTAAAAAAATCATTATTTATCTGATCTCATATTGTAAGAAACATTTGATAGTGATTTTTTTATATCAAATTTTAAGACAGATAAATTTTGACAATAAAGACAGAAATATGCACAAAGAATGTTCAAGAAGAAAACACGTGAGTTTGTTTACAGTTAAATGATTAACACAGCCTTATTATTGGTAGGGGCGTCAGGGGTATGCATTTTGTTGATGATTGTCCCCTCCTGTGAAATTTTGTAAAATTGATTGCATATTTGATGAAATACGGTCAGTAAAATTCCAGATAACATGTTGAAAAATAGTAACCTCAAAATTAAATATGATCGCTAAGTTCAATTAACTATAATTTGGGTAAATGCTTCTTAAAAATAGCTTCCTACAATTTTAACATAATTAACTCCCTTATACTTTTGTTCCCAATCTTTTCCCAATCACAACACCCTTAATGTGTATAGGTGGGGGGGTTTTCATGGTATCTTCAGACCTGCCAAGGTTTAGAAATTCTCAGGAGGGAGATTTCCTCAAAAATGCGCGCGCAAAACTTTCAATTCTAGAAGCTCTAAAACAGCTATTTCAGTGTATTGAAAACCTATCTTAACATAATTTTAAACCAAGATAATCAACAAAATGCGGGAGACTTGGTAAGTCTACAAATAGGAGGGGAAAATGTTTACAGGCATATTCTTTTTCAATGCGGGAGCTTCGTACAAATTCATTACATGGGGGGCGGGGCAGCACCGAGCGAAATGCGGGAGACTTTGTAGGTCTGCATCTGAGTGTAAAAAAAATACTGAACAACTGCATTTAGGTTAGGTAAAATAAATAATGAACCATATAACTTAAATTCATTTAAAAAAGGTTATAAATTTGTTTATTCTTTTTGATAATCATAATTATCAGTAAGATGGGTGAGCCGGTTGTTCACCACAGTTTCTCCAATCTTAGACGCTGCTTCCTATTATTGTGATCGTGCATTATTGAATTACGATTGCTTGGAATTATCATATATAAAATATTTTAATATCCTGCGGAACCCCTGAGAGCTAACTGCGGAGCCACGATACACATGTTGGTATCACTGCCCTTATATATTGTTAAAAATATGAATTATTCTTGCAATTTTTACCTGATCTAAACTTGATAATATGCTTTTTCAGGACAAATCGAATTCTGCTTAGGGCGCCAAACAGGCTTGGGCCGACCCTGGCTTTTTATAAGTACTAAAATAACCGTATACCTAAAACTGTATTCTCTGTCAGTGTGTTTACACAGTAATTTGCCAGGTTAATACAAGGTATTATTAAATAAAATTCTTGTATTCATCTTGGGTAAAAAAACGAAAGTGACTTATCAGCAACAGTAGTAGTAGTTGTAGTTATAATATCAGCATCCAGCAGAACGAACACACATACACACAGCAAAAGATCCAAATTTCACCTAAGTCGCAAGATTCTTTTTTTTTAAAAATAACCTTTCACCAAAGTCGCAAGACTATTTAAACTGTTTTTAAACTGATTTCGGCATTAAATGACCCATTAAGGGTTGATATGCTGCTAAACAAATCAATCAATCAATCCTCCTCCTCTTCTCCTTCTTCACTCCATTTCTTCTTTTTTCTCTACTTCTTCTTCTTTCGCCACCTTTGTGGTCAACTGCCAATAGTGAGCCTTCAACTGCTGCCCTCTAGCTCTTCTCTCTCGTTTGTTTGGGTGATGTCAGTTAAACCGAAGGGCACTACTACTTAGCCCCAACATAAGAGGGGGGTGGGATATAATGGTGTTCTGAAGTCTGCAGATTTCTTTGTGTCATTCTAACCCCTTGGAAAGGTATTATGTAACGTTTTCTTTTGTTGTGGTTTTTGGTTGGGTCGAATTGATTGGCTGCTAAAAAGAGCTAAAAAAGATAGTCAAGCTGGCAAAACCCTTCTCATCCAGGGGTAAGTCGGTTTGTTGCTGCCTAAGTATAACAATGGTATGTAGATAAATGTGGTTTTGTTTCTACAACTAACTTCTATTCTACAAGATTCACAGCTTCTTGTGAGATGGGAGGAGTTCAGAGTCCCTGAGGAGATTTGTTTTTACATCGGCAGGGCCAGTAAGTCCAGTAACTTAAAACAGGTGTTGATTCTATTCTTGTAGAAGTTCAATTTGCGCCGAATTTGAAGGATCAGTTTGCCACACCAATGAGTAAAGTGCACATTTGAAAACCCAGAAGCTGATCTGACTTAGTCATCCTGCGGCCCTGTCGGCTGGGGCCTAGAATACGCCGACTCCATACCCTGCAGAGGGGTAAGACCGCCCAAACAGGGGCCAACTGTTTTTTCACCAAAGTCGCAAGACTCTAGTTTTAAAAAATAACTTTTGACCAAAGTCGCAAGACACTAGTTAAAAAAAGGAAAATAACCTTTGACCAAAGTCGCGAGATACTATTTAAAAAACAAAAAAACATTTCACCAAATTTGCAAGACACTAGTTAGAAAAAGAAAAAAATAAACCTTTGACCAAATTCGCAAGACTCTATTTAAAAAAAAAAAATAACCTTTCACCAAAGTCGGAAAACTCTATTTTAAAAAGGTTATGACAATGGCCATAACTTAATTCTTTGTTGATGGCATCTTTTCCCAAACCTGGCTGGACTTCAAAGGAACAGGGGAATGATCAACATGAATGGACCATACTAGATTATACTAGTAAACCGTGGGTTACTTACAGGTTCAAGCTGCAAAATTATCAATACAGATAATTTTATTTCTCAAGCTTCAATTTTTACATTGTTACATTTCTTATAAAAGAAACAGGTATGCTTAGTCACTCAATAGAAGCCGTTTTTTGTCAGCATGCCTTGTTGGGGGTGATCAATTAACAAATTGGATAATGGGGTGATCAATGAATAAGTTACTTCTCTCGCCTTGAGTTGGATCACTAAACAGTCCGCATTTTCAAAAAACAAGTGTGAAAACTGCCAGGCACAAACTAAGGAACCAATTTAGCATAAACTTACATTGTAAATTGAACCCCAACTAAAAACTTATTGGGCGGGTGGATTTTTTTAAAAAAACGTTTTTTGTTTTTTTTTACATAATAAGAATTAATTGTTTAAATTCTCAGCCCTCTAGCTCCATTCGTGTGGCCTGTATGCATGACACATACATACATACATACATAGCCAGCCAGAAATACTTAAAAACTGGAGAAACCTATGTTGACAGTTTTGGTTGACAGTTACTAAATAATGTGAGTCAATGAAAATGTTTTTCAGATTGAGATAACTTTGTGGACAATAACAAGTACAAGTCTATACACAACATGCGTAATATTTGTAACTAGCACATATAGTGGGGCAGCTAACTGCAAATCTTCGTTCGAATCGTTCGCTTTGTGATACAAGTACCAAATCTTGCACAGGCACTCATCAAGGGTTAGTTGATATAAAAATAATGTTAGCCACTTGAAAATCAACCTGTAGAGCTATAGGCGAGGTTGCTCTTATCAAATGTATTGGTCACAGAACTGACCCATGTCTCTGAAGCTATTGAAGTTAGAGGCATGTAGTTTTCACTATTCGATAACATTCATATATATTATTTTAAAAACGACACAACCGACCAGATCCAGCCCGTTCTTCGCGTGTTTTAAGCTTAATAACTGGGAAATAGGAAACTGATAAAGATAGAAACATGGGGTTTTCTCCAATCGATAGCCCATTATTTAAAGATTTATTACGCGTGCGGCAAGTGTGGAGGATTTTTAGTAGTAGAGGAATTACACTGTTTTTTCTGAAGTAAGTTTGGCAATCCTTTCTTATACTGATGTAAAATACCATCGCAAAAAAAAGCATACAAACAACGGAATAGTACGACAGACAAAGGGATTTGTTTGTCTGAACCTTGCATAAGGGTATTCATTTTTTTTTTTATCAGCCCAAAATATTGTCTATATACCTAGCTTCATAAAATCACCTGTTAGCCAGCGTTGAGCCAATTTCAGTACGGGGGTATATGTGAACATTCCTCTTGATTACAAACATATGATGAGCAAATCTCTTAACTAACCCTATTAGGCAATATTGACAACAAAATCCAGATACTTTATAAAACCTAGAAGTATTCTAACCTGTTAGTGAATTACACACACCCCGTCGTCTATGGTCCTACTGCTATGGAAAACCCTTCCAAAAATCTTCATTCGCAAAGCAAAGCCATTCATTCATTCATTCATATATCTATGGAATCCGCAACCCGAGTTCAAACTCTGGTCGAGGCTATTTATGTTCACTTTGCACTAATGCCCTTTGGAAAGGTATGAATCCATCTCTTCTACCCCCCCCAGCTATGGGGAAAATAGCAGCGCAGATTGCGCTCTCTAGCCTTGAGAAGGCAACCAGTCTAGGAGAAGGACAACTATGATTCCCAAACCAGGGAGGGGAGCCCTCTTAAGGCTGTTTGACACCCAATTTGACGTCCTTCCAGCAGCTCCTGCAGCCAAGCTGATGCCAGAGGTATCGCTCTCTGCTTTTCCCTGGACTACATCAGCGAGGTCGAGCTGGGGATTCTGACAACTGGGCATCCCAGGATCTCCATACGCTTTGCCCAGGCAAACGCCCTGGAGGGGACAATCCAGTAACGTTCCATTGTATGTAGAGACAAAACGAAGGCTATATATATATTTATACCTACAGTTTGATATTGATTTTACCCGTCCATAACTGAGGAAACACTTAAATACGCGTTAATTATGGCGGCAACATGCAATGGAATACAAGATAGACATTATCATGCACTGCAGAAAAACTGTCCAGTTTCATAATACTGAACAATGAGTGAAAAGAAATGGTTCGACAGGGCTCAAATATACGATCACGTGGGATTATATATTTTGTATAATCTGACCAACAACAGGAATATGCAAGTCGCAGATGTCGGTCTTTATAGGGATGACAGGATTTTAGTATTAAAGAATAAGAACGAACGAGAGGTGGATACAATTAAAAAAGAAATAACGAAAACACTCAAACAAATAGGATTCAAAATTGAAATTAAAGCCAATATTAAGATCGTAAATTTTCTAGACGTAACATTAAATCTAACAGTAGCAAGAAAACACAAGTAGAAAAATCTACTGATATTGGTTTTAACATCCCTATTATATGGTTGTGTGAACCATATAATAGGGATGTTAAAACCAATATCAGTAAATTGTTCATAGAAATAGTCAAAAAGAACTTCCCAGTAACAATAAGCTGCATAAAATATTAAATACTAATAATATTAAATTGGGATATTCATGTATGGATAATCTAGGAAAGATTATATCCAGCCATAATAACCATATCAGAATAAAAATTAAGAATAAAACTGAGAGAACTAACAAGGAAAAAGAATGTAATTGCAAACAGCCAGATCAGTGCGTTCTAGAAAACAAGTGGTATACATGGCAAAGATTTCGACTGTACAGAGCCAGAAAGATTATATTTCGGCATAACAAAGCCGGAGTTTAAAGCCCAATTATGCCTCTTTCAAAAATGAATATAGAAAAACTGACACAGCACTTTCCATATATTATTGGAAATTGAAAGAAAAACATAAAACTCCAATAGTTAATTGGACACCCAAGAACATGTAATAGTCTCAATTCAAGATGTAACTTGTGCCTAGAGGAGAAGCTAAAAATAATTACATATAAAAAAAAGATAGACTTCTTAATTCCAGATCTGAAATTGCAGTTAAGCTCAGGCATAAGAAACTATTTTCACTACAGTATGTTAAAAAAGGAGTAATATGTACATAACCACAGGTAATACGAGTATATAAAATAATAAGAACAGAACATTGATATAACTACTGCTAAGATGGATAATCATAACTTTATGAATAATAATGATAAATATAATAACTACCAGACGAAGAAGAAGAATATTAAGGATACAAGCAATTACAAAATAACTACTAAATAATAATAATATCAATAAACCAGCGAGCATATATAATAACAAGAGAAGATAAAAACATACTGATGATAATAGTAATATTAACTACAATGGTGAAACTAGGAACAGTTATATTAAGCTAAGAACTAAAAATAAGATTGATAATAATAACGGTATTAATACTTATTTTAATAAGAGAAAGAACGAGAACTAGAGATAAGTAAGTCCTAGCAATGTTGAAACATTACACAGGCTATAAATAAGGCGAAATGCACAAAAGGTTAGAGGTCAAACCTATCTGATACATACACATACATATACGCACACACATATACATGGACATACATATACATAGATACACATACACGCTCACACACACATACAAGTACATATACACACAGAGGGATGATTATAATGATCACACATTTCAAATAATTTTATTTGAAATTGTTATCAATGTTTTACGATCATAGCTCTGGCGACTGATCCCCAGCGGGAGGCTCGCTGGTGACGCCGGTCAATATGACTAGCTTCCTTTGTGTGTATATATGTGCTTGTATGCGTGTGTGTGTGCGTGCGTGTATGCGTATCTATGTATATGTATATCCGTGTATATGTGTGTGCGTATATGTATGGATCATGGAATAGTGGGCACCTTTCCGGATACCGTATATGTGTGTGTGTGTATTTGTGTGCGTGTATACGTGTGTGCGTATATGTATGTCTGTATTTAAAAACACAAATATTCATTAATTAAATTATGTTTTCATTAATTAAATTATGTTTTGATGTGGCGTTATTGTCAGGTAGGGTGGGGTTATTGCCGGCGGTGTTATTGTCCGGTGGGGTTATTGTCATGGACCCCTAACAAAGTACCGTAAATTGTGGCATACAAGTCGACCTGGCGTATGAGTCAAGCTCAAGATTTTTTGCTTAAAATTCTAGGTTCTTTTATATATTATACACTTGCCGTATAAGTCGAACCCTAACTTTCAAAGGATTCTTTTAGGCTTAGAAATTTGACTTATACGCCACAATTTACAGTAAATATTTCTAGCAATAGGGAAAAGAATTTGGTGATTAAATCTTCCCTAAAAAAAAGAATTCTTAACACGTTTTGGTATTCGATGCACTGACAATAATGGGAGAAAGGAGAATTGTCAAACATTAAGGCAAGAATTATTAACAGAACAGGACTATTATATGTATAATTTTTCTGTTTTTTATCTGCATATATGTTTTTGTGAGTGATGCAATAATTGGGTTTTTTGTAATTGCAACTTTTACACCAGGAGCATATACAGATTTTGTGTTGGCTGCCTTCTTTTGAGACTCCTGGGACATATATATCCCAAGGTTTCTATGACTGCTGCGATGTATCTGTCTCTTAGATCTCTTTTAGAAGTCTATTGGGACATTTTCATTCAGGCATTAAACACTTTAATGGGTTAGTCTAGAAAGGGTTTTAAAAAATAAACCTCTATAGGCCGGGGGCCAGCAGGGCCTATCGTGCAACCTCCCCACCCCACATGATTCTACATTTAGGGTACCAAAATGTTCCTTAGGATATCCTATTTCAGAAAAATGATGTTCCCAAGAAAAACGTTGGGAAGAACTACCTCATTTGTATAAAACAAAATGGCCGCCAGCACACATCAAAACAGACAGAATTTCATATCTCGGCTCCCAATTGACATATCTGAATACTTTAAAAGGCTAAAGCATGATTTTCATGAATGTGGAATTCAAAAATACACTTTATTTTACCATCAAATAATTAATTAATTTTTATTTGGGCACCGTTTTTAACATTGAGTGGCCAAGTGTGTGAAATGTTAAAGGGTTGTATAGAAATAGAGTTGTTTTTTTTCTGTTGTGAAAAAGTATATATCACCAAATTACATGGGGGAGATAATC
>VCCN01002112.1:7968879-7988222 GCA_006491835.1 Architeuthis dux | reverse complement strand
AGTTTACGTGCGTAAAATGGAGATAACTACTGTTAGTCTATTGAGTTTTCTACAGTATCGCCCATAATTAAGTACACCCTACCACTTTTTAATCAAATTCTACAGCATTGAAACTCTGTTGCCAAAAATGCTTTTGAGTTTGGTCATAAATAATATCTGATTGTATCCGTTTTGAAATCCTGCTATATTTGGTTTAGATGACAATTAACTTTCTATAAAATAGTGGTAGGAGTGTACTTATTTATGGGCGATACTGTATATAAGAAAGTTTCTTCTGTGGTCTATATTTCATATCAAGTAAGTTTGCATTATTTCAGTGCTTTCAGTATAAACAGTAATAATTAATATTTGATTTAATAACTAAAGGAAGACTTTATAGCTTATTTACATCATCTCCAAATTGATGACGTAAAATACCACTATTGTATTTTCATAGAGAAATTTCAGGGAAAAAAGCATGGACAACTAAAAAGCAATATACCAAAGGAAAAGCAAATGCCATCATTGACTATTGTTAGAAACCGTCAACCAAAACTGTCAACATAGGTTTTTTTCAGTTTTTAAGCGATTCTGGCTGGCTTGCTATCTATCTATGTATGTATGTGTCATATGTACAGGCCGCACCAATGGAGCTAGAATTCTACCAATATTTACTTATGTTATTTAAAAGATAAATCTGAGTATATTAGTTGGTGGGTTTGATGATACAGAATGGCCTCCATTTTGTATATACAGACACTGGAATGTCCTTCCACATAATATCATTGAAATTCCTTGAGAACCTTTGAAGATATTATGCGAACAAACAGACAAGACAGACAAGACAGACAGACAGACAGACACGAGGGAATACATATACCGCTTCCAACTTGGTTGGCAGGGGTAAGTAAAGTATCTACCTGGATTCACCCCTAAATAAAGAATCTACCTACAGATATAAATAGGTCACATTAAAACAGAAGAAAAAAAATAAAACAGGTATGGTTAGTCACTCAATAAAAACCGTCATGTGACCACTGTCTTTTAGCAGCATGTCGAGTTGGAGTGATCAATTAAAAAATTGGAAAAAGGGGTGATCAATGAATAAGTTACTTGTCTCACCTTTTGTTGGACAGCAGTCACTAAAAAAGTCTGAATTTTCAAAAAAACTAGCATGAACACTGCTGGATACAAACTAAAGGACCAATTTAGCATAAACTTTCATTGTAAATTGAACCCCCATTAAAAACCTATTTGGGGGGATTTTAAAAAACACAAAAAAGTTTGATCTAGACATAATAAGGAGTAAATGTTTAAATTTTCAGCCCTCTAGCTCCATTGGTGTGGCCTGATACATACCAACCAACCAGAATCATTTACTTCAGAATAAGTTACTTCTCTCGCATTTTGTTAGATCACTAAAAATATCAGAATGTCATGAATGCGGCCGGACAAAAACTAAGGGACCAATTTAGTATAAACTTACATTGTAAATTGAACTCTCCACTAAAAACTTATTTTAGGGAGAGGAATTTTTTTTAAAAACCCCAAAACGTTATTTTCTAAACATTTTTTACCTTATTTACATTATTAATTTTGACTAGGTTTTACCTTCATCTTAATTTTAGTTGCTTTTTATCACATCTTTGTCTCAGGCCGTCATTCTACAGCATTCAAATAAACAGCACGATCGGGAATAAAGAGTAAGCCCATGGTGAGAATCAAACTCACACCCTCTAGCCAGAGGAAGTCCAGTATACGCCCAGGAATATTTTATAGTTACCTCCCCTGCATCGTAGCTATATATGAACTGATTTTCCTTCAGATTTCTTAGTGACAATTGCATTGGCAGAGGTCTATGTTCTCTGAGTGCTTTCTGGTTGTCCTCACTTCTCCTGCAGACATTTTTACCTGTGATCAGAACTATCTTGTTGGCACTGTTCACCATAGTCTGGAACAATGAATACCTAATTGCTTTTTTCTGCTTCTGCACTTTTCTTGCCAATTGGTCTAGTAATGCAATCTTGTGCCAAATTTACCTTATTCCAACAAATACCTGACTGCTCTAAAGAACCAACAGTGTAATTTAATGAATACAATTTGGCCATAGTTGCACAAATTATACCAGCATATTCAAAGAAGATTCCCCACAACTATTATTTTGGTAAATTAACCAAAGATAATCAGCGACATTCAATTGTTCTGAGAGAAGAAAAAGCACACTGCACAAATGACTATAATACACTCAATAAACTCATGAAATTGAGCATTTCTAAAAAGCAATTAATCTATATTAGAAAATGTAATAAAAGACATTTTTTTTAAAGAGTCATGATTAAGAGCAAGATCAGTCTGGAAAAATCGGATTAACAAAAGACCTTTATTTGATAAGATAATACAAGCCTCCCCCGTTATAACGCGGTTTGTTAAAGTGCAGTTTGCATTATAACGCGAGTGGTTGGCAGACCCCAAAATAGCTTAATCTAGCTCCAAAATATCTAGATCTAGCCCCCAAATATTTTGGTGTAGCTAAAGAAATAGCTAAATCTAGCTCCAAAATAGCTAGGTGTAGCTAAAAGAATAGCTACATCTAGCTCTAAAATAGCTAGGTCTATCTCCAAAATAGCTAGATCCAGCTCCAAAATAGCTAAATTTACCACAGCTCAGTTATAACACGGTTGGCTTTCTTGGACCCCAACAGCCGCATTATAATGGTGAATGCCTGTATTAATCTTATTATATAGAGGCCATGTCACTCTTTTGTCTGTTTGCTAAAAACCGTCAACCAAAATTGTCAAATTAGGTTTCTTCAGTTTTAAAGTGATTCTGGCTGGCTGGCTATGTATGTATGTATCAGGCCACACCAATCGAGCTAGAGGGCTGAAAATTTAAACATTTACTCTTTATTATGTCTAGATTAAATATTTTTGTTTTATAAAATCCCCCCAAAATAGGTTTTTAGTGGGGGTTCAATTTACAATGAAAGTTTATGCTAAAATAAAATTGGTCCCTTAATTTGTATCCAGCAGCGTTCATGCTAGTTTTTTGAAAATTCAGACTTTTTTAGTGACCACTGTCCAACAAAAGGTGAAAGAAGTAATTTATTCATTGATACCCCCTTTTTCCAATTTTTTAATAAAAGTCATTGGTCACTTGATGTTTTCTATTGAGTGAATAACCAGACCTGCTTGTTTTTTGATTTTTCATAAATAATTATGCTAAAGTAAACAGATATATAAAATTAATTGAATCCTGCTGTGATTTGAACATCCGACCTGTAGATAAGCAGGCAAATGACGTATCCATTAGGCCATCATTCAGCTGCTTAAACATAGGTTGAAATTAACTTCTAAATCCTAAGTGAAGAGTTAGCCGTTGCTTTAAAACCTTAAAGATTATCACTGCTTTATTATTTGGATATTAATTTCATAGAAGAAAAATAAAAATAGAATGCAATAACATTTTTTTTACATAAATGAATGAATGGGGTGTTAAGTTGACGGAAGTAAAATCCAACCTGCTAGTAAGGACGCTATTAGAAAGAGTCAACCAAAACTGTCAAATATAGGTTTTTTTCAGTTTTTAAATCTGTCTGGCTAGCTATGTATGTATCACGTGTATAGCCCTCACCAATGGACTAAAGGGCTGAAAGTTTCAACATTTACTCCATATTATGTATGTCTAGAAAAAATAGTTCTTTTGTTTTTTTTATCCCCCTCCCATAATATGTTTTTAGTGGCAGTTCAATTTGCAATGTAAGTTTATGCTAAATTGATCTTTAGTTTCTGTCTGCTTGTTTTTTTGAAAATTCAGACATTTTTAGTGATCACTGCCCCCCAAAAGGTGAGAGATAACTTATTCATTTATCACCCCTTTTCCCATTTTTTTAATGGATCACCCCCAACATGACATGCTGCCAAAAGATGTTGGTCATGTGATAGTTTCTATTGAGTGACTAACTAGACCTGTTTTCTTAACTGTCTACACCACCAGTTTTTAAGAAACTGCTTTTTTTAAAAAAAAACAATATTGGAGTGTTTTAAAAGCTATCACCGCTTTGATTATTTTTTTCAACTAAACGTAAAATTTTCTTAAAATTTTTACGTTTAGTTGAAAAAAATAATCAAAGCAGTGATAGCTTTTAAAACACTCCAATATTGTTTTTTTTTTTTAAAAAAAGCAATTTCTTAAAAACTGGACAATCGTCGCTTTGAATTTCTTTGAATTTTTATTAGATTTCGACAAGACAGTTGTCGCTTTAAAAGTTTCAAATTTCTGTTTCAAAACTTAAATCCAAAAAATGGGCTTTTAAATGACACCCATCTGGTCATCCTATCACTACATGAGCTTTATATTCATGCACGCATGTTCACAGGAAAGAACACCAACAATGAAGTGTTCAAACAGGACATTTATCCCGGGACAGATGAAAAACACGGAATTAGCAGACCACTTCACCTACATGTCTTTCCTGTTCCGTCATATAGTGCAAACTAATTTCTGTGTGGCTTTCATACTATGATGATGTCATTGTCTGCGGGTGTGAAAGCCGGGAAAATCGCATTGACTTTATTTTTCATGACACATACGTCCCAGTAGTCTTCTAAAAGAGATCTACAGGAAATATATATCCCAGCAGTCATAGAAACCATGGGATATATATGTCCAGGAGTCTTGAAAGTCATGGCATGCTGCTAAACCTGTCTTTTTAAATTTTATAGTTAAATTTTAACAGAACTTTATTGCCTAGATGAGTGGTTCTTGACAACTTCAAAAATGTAATATCCCCTTATTAAAAAAAGATAATTCAATTATATATCATGTGGTGAATTCATTGTAAAAAATTCTGATATATGAACTTTAGGGCCCTTACTGTTAATCGCTGCTACCCATAACACTGGTTTATTGCTGGGTTTAGGTTATTCACATGTTCTGACATTTATATGTATCTATGTATCTATTTATGTATCCAGACTGCGCCCAGCTCTAACCGTTCATAATAGAAACTTGAAATGTTGCACTCACACTCAATGAGTAGCGAAAACATTTATTTTTATTTTTTGAAAATTCACCCCCCTAAATAGGTTTTTAGAGGAGGGTTCAATATGCAATGTAAGTTCATGCTAAATTGGTCACTAGTTTGTGACCACTTATTTTTGAAAATTCAGACTTTTTTAGTGATCAAAGCCCAACAAAAAGCGAGAGAAGTAACTTATTCATTGATCGCCCCTTTTCTAACTTTTTAATTGATCACCCCCAACACAGCATATATGGATGGCGGTGATTCATAATTTCCCTTGGAATGCTAGTTTTACTTTATGTTAACTTTCTAACTAATTGATCACCCCCAACACAGCATATATGGGTGGCAGTGATTCATACTTTCCCTTGGAATGATAGCTTTTTGTAATTTCTTTATTGTGTGAAATTTAGTAACAACAACGCAATTGCCTTATCGCTTTTATACCTCACAAAGTTAATTAGTGGAGAATTAGTTACTATGGAATCTATAGGGTAATTAGGAATTGATAGCATTGTGTAATTAGAAATTAATTAGTTAAGCCTTAACACAATCCAGTTTTCAGCCACGGAATGCTTTTCACTCTTCACACCCAAATTCCAAATTGCTGTCAATATATTCGAATTGCTCCCTTGTGGGAGGTGTGCCCCACATTCACAATCACTGGCCTAGACGAACAACATTCAACCAGAAATCTGTCATCAGTAATTGTTGATTGGAACACTTTACAATGGGAGGCTTTTCTGCCAGCTACTAACAATTTGATTCTAGTAATTAGAAACTGTCAACCAAAATAGTCAACATGTATTTCTTCAGTTTTTAAGTGATTCTGGCTAACTAGCTGGCTATCTATGTATCTAAGTATGTATTATGTATACAGGCTGCACCAATGAAGCTAGAAGGCTGAGAATTTAAACATTTACTCCTTATTATGTCAAGAAAACATTTTTTTTTTAAATTCCCCCCTAAAATAAGCTTTTAGTGGGAGGTTCAATTTGCAATGTAAGTCTATGCTAAATTGGTCCCTTAGTTTGTGTCTGGCAGTTTTCACACTTGTTTTTTGAAAATTCAGTGATCCAATGTAAGGCGAGAGAACTTATTCATTGATCACCCCATTATCCAATTTTTTAATTAATCACCCCCAACACTGCATGCTGCCAAAAGACGGTTTCTATTGAGTGACTAACCAGAGCTGTATTGTTATCAATTAGGATATTTCAATAATTATTTTAAGTAAATGTAAGTAGATCTTTTCCACAAAAATCTCTAATGTTGGGCCAGCCAGGATTTGTAGAATCTTAGATATATAAATGAAGTTTATTATAGACTTTATATCTCTATGGTAGAATGGAAAGCAATCAAAATGTGTGATTGAAAATTTCACTGAAATACATTTTCACATTGTTCTATAATTAATTAACATATTATTTAATTCAAGTACAGTAAAATAAATTCCAAAATATAAATGGTATAAACAAACACTAATGATTTTTTAAGAATATTTAAAGAATTCAGAAAATTAAACTTGTTGTTGTTCTCTGTAAGATCTGCAATGTGGAGTTAGGTGTATGTTGCAATGTGTTGTTGTGTGTATCTGACAAGACTAGAGTAGATTACCCTAACGTGGGGGCCCCTTAGTGGGTCCAATTGACTTGAAGTCGGCCCTGCTCTTATGTGCGTACTTTTACATATTGAGAGTAAATTGTGAATATATAATTGGTTGATGGCAGCACCAAGATTATTCTACTCAGAGGCCCATCTTGTAGCAATCTGTTTTTAACAAGTGTTTTACATAATAACTAGTATAGGTAATCTGAATAGTTAACATCATTTTAACAGCTTATTAAAGATTGGTTATAGTAGAGATATTTCTTAGACTATACTGACTTTGATTGATTGATTGATTTGTTTAGCGGCATATCAACCTTTATACTGACTTTGGCACAAGGCCATATTCATAGACCTCTTTATGAAGAACTAGCATTCCAAGGGAAATTATGAATCACTGTCACCCATATATGCTGTGTTGGGGGTGATCAATTAAAAAGTTAGGCGTCACAATAAACTATTGACCAATTTAGCTTTAGCTTACATTGAAAATTGAACCCCTTACTAAAACCCTATTTAGAAGGAGAATTTTTCAAAAAGCATTTTATCTACTCATTGAGGGGAGTGTGTGTACAAAATTTCAAGTTTCTCCTATGAACGGTTCAGGCTGGTCAAAGTCCAGATACATAGATAGATATATATAAATGTGTGAACACATGAATAACCTAAACCTTTGGTATCGGTGATTAACTAAACCTTTGGTAGCAGTGATTAATATCCTAAACCTTTGGTAGCATGATTAAGTAATTATAATTCGTAATCGATCAATAGTTTGTGACACTAACATATCACCACTGTATGATGACATACCAAAGGGGAAAAAACTTCATATACTTATATCAATTGTAATTGACTTTATTGCTTAATGTGGAAAGTAAGATCTTTTTCAGTGTTCTTGTGAGGAAAGTGCTGGTCTTCTCGATCCTAACTTTAACTTAGTCACATTCACTAACCCAACCTATTCTTAATTGTTCTTTTCACTACAACACTGCATTTATTCTGAACATTTCTTTCAATTCACAATCACTAAAAAAAACAAATTCTAACTTTCAAACTGGTGCAACAATATGTTCTGATGATAATTTTTTTTTCAAAGTCTAAAATGCTTTAAAGTATGGTTGATGACTGTAACTCACAAATTGTTTTAATTTGGCAAAAGGAAATTTGGATCAAGTTTACATCAGGCACTCTGAAAATGCTTTCGATCCAGCTATTCTTCGTAAAACTAGGTTTTGGCTTTTATAGCAATTATTAGAGTTTAAATGTTACAGTCATTCAGTAACTGTGATCCTAGCATAATAAAAAATAGAAGAGGAAAGTTGGATTGAAAGCACAAAAAATACTTTTTATTTTTCCGGGAGAAAGTACCTCAGTAACTTTGAAAATTTGTTAGTTTAAAAAAAAAGAACAACCTATTTTTTATCAAATGTAAGTAACTTCGAACATTACCAATGTCGAGGCAAAATGTGTCTCTTTTCGATTCAACAATTTTCAGGGTGCCTGATGTAAACTTGATCCAGAAATTCTCTGATATTAGAGAGTAGGGCCTATAAGAAGGGGGTGCAACCGGTGAATCGCATCAGGGCCTGGGAGCCGGGGGCGGGGAGTTTCTGAGAGCTGAGTACTGCAACTTCTAAGTCAAAACGATATGTACATTAGTAAAATAGGTTTACTCTACCATATACCAGCAAGCGAGTTATAGTATGGCATGCTAAAAAGGTTGTGGCAGAGGAAAACATGATCGCTAAAAGATGTGTTTATGCAGTGTGTGTGGAGGGGGGGGGTTGCACTTGAACTGCCTTATAAAATTCTGTAAAAGAGTGCAGACTAGAACAGTGAAGAAAATAATAAAACAGGTCTGGTTAGTCACTCAATAGAAAACGTCACATGACCAACATCTCTTGACTGCATGACGTGTTGGGGGTGATCAATTAAAAAATTGGAAAAAGAGGTGATAAATGAATAAGTTACTTCTCTCGTCTTTCGTTGGATTCAGACTAAAAAGTCTGAATTTTCAAAAAACAAGCATGAATGTAGCTGGACACAAACTAAGGGACCAATTTAGCATAAACTTATATGGTAAATCGAACCCCCCGCTAAAAACGTATTTAAAAAAACAAAAAAAGTTTTTTCTAGACATAATAAGGTGTAAATGTTTAAATTTTCAGCCCTCTAGCTGCCAAAAGACGTTGGTCACGTGACAGTTTCTATTGAGTGACCAACCAGACCTGTCTTTTTAATCACTGCTACCCACAACACTGGTTTATTTCTGGGTTTAGGTTATTCATGTGTTCTGACATCTATATGTATCCATCTTTGTATCTATCTGTGTATCTATCTATGTATCCGTTCTTTGCCCAGCCCTAAATGTACATAGTAGAAACTTGAAATTTTGCACACACACACACTTTTTTATGTTTTGAAAATTCCCGCCCTAAATAGGTTTTTAGAGGGGAGTTCAATATGCAATGTAAGTTCATGCTAAATTGGTCACTAGTTTGTGACCACCTATTTTTTTTGAAAATTTAGACTTTTTTAGTGATCAAAGCCCAACAAAAAGCGAGAGAAGTAACTTATTCATTGATCGCCCCTTTTCTAACTTTTTAATTGATCACCCCCAACACAGCATATATGGATGGCGGTGATTCATAATTTCCCTTGGAATGCTAGTTTTACTTTATGTTAACTTTCTTTAAATACAATAAAGTAGTTGTGTCATTGTGATTTAACGACTTTTGTATTTTGTGGTCTTTTTATGAAGATTAACCCAAGTGTTTCATTTATTCCTTTTGTTAACAATTAATACTTGCTTTATTAAAACTCATGGGCAAAAGATATTCATTGTATGGCAATTTGCAAACATTACATAACTGCAATCTTTCTCATGTGAAAACCAGTCATCCAGAAAGAGTGTGTTGCAAGAAAAAGAAAGAAATTATTGCTGATTCATTGGGCTGACCAAGATATTTGATATTTGATATACTGACCTATATAACCATTATACCAGAATGAATTTACACACACACATATCCGCGGTGCTGTTCTACCATTGAACTAACGAAGATCACATGATAGACAGGAGTCTTTTTACCCTACACTTGGTTGGCCTCTCCATTCACACGTTCCGATTTTAGGCACATTTACGATTTGGGACGCTCGTTTAGTAGTCGCTCACACCGACTCCGGGCAAATATAGGCTCTCACTAATAAGTGTCATTATAATTATCATATTCTGTCGATTGGATATACAATTATCCATAATTTGAATTCATACTGTCGACATAAGAGAGCCGCACTATATTCGTGCCTAAAATCGGAACGTGTGAATGGAGAGGCCAACCAAGTGTAGGGTAAAAACACACACATATGTATATCCTTACACACATATGCTCTTATAGGTACATACAAATGTAATACATTATACAGAGAAACCTTGATTTTCCAAATGAGACAGTTAAGATTGTTAAGATAATTGATTGTTAAGATAATTGATTGTTAAGATAATTGATTGTTAAGATAACTGATTGTTAAGATAATTGATTGTTCAGATAATTGATTGTTAAGATAATTGATTGTTAAGATAATTGATTGTTAAGATAATTGATTGTTCAGATAAATGATTGTTAAGATAACTGATTGTTAAGATAATTGATTGTTCAGATAATTGATTAAGATAATTGATTGTTAAGATAATTGATTGTTAAGATAATTGATCTGATCATAAAAAAGAAGCCATACAGAAGACAATTACAGGACCTTGAAATCTTGTTCGGATAATCTGAAATTTGGATAATTGATATTTGGATAATCAAGGTTTCTTTGTATATACAATACCCCAAAAGATGTATTCAAAATCTTTTAAACATTTTGGACACTTGAGAGACTACCTTGCTTGAACATGCCCGTACTCATGGTTTTGTGAAGCGGTGGA
Organism: Architeuthis dux; assembly: GCA_006491835.1. Taxonomy (NCBI): domain Eukaryota; kingdom Metazoa; phylum Mollusca; class Cephalopoda; order Oegopsida; family Architeuthidae; genus Architeuthis; species Architeuthis dux. Next base: position 7,977,684 of record VCCN01002112.1, on the reverse strand, counting down.
AATGGAGGGGTATGGCATATACCTAAATTTCCTGTTTTTTGTATGTTTAATGTCTATTAATTGAGATAATTTGTTACCAAAACCCAGTCTTACTGCATACCTAGTTCCCAAAAACCTCTTCCATCACTGAACTTGTGTCAAAGCTAAGCTCTGCTTAGTAAATAATGTTGGAAAATGCATGTGTGCACTTTTGGCGTGGGAAGAAACTGGCTGGTGAATATCATTTAAATGCTAAAGACATTATAAAGAGTCTGTAATCTAACAGCCACTTGACCCACAACCAGCCACGTCTTCGCCTCATCACTTAATTGAACGTGAAATCTTTTGCATCCACGCGTTTGTGTGTGGTCGCTTATCTTTAAGTGGATGCCCATAAAAGCCAACCGACATTCAGTCAAGCCAGAGAACATCTGACATTGGGCAGAGCAGTTGCTACATTTCCACTTCTCGTCTCCCTAGTACAAACTTTCCCAAACTCTGTTTATATGTATGTGATCCCAAATTGGGGGGGGTGTGACTTTTAGGGGGTCCTGGGGGAAAAGATTTTTGAAAATTATGTATTCAAGATTGGCTAAAATTGCGCTTCAGGTCATATCAGGAAATTAAGTGTTGTCTAGAAGTCTATTTAAAACATGTTTCAAAATTTTTGTATGTGATCTTGTTGAGCTGACCATCTTCCAAAATTTGAAAATTCAAAACTTTCATAGTGAAGTCTGGAGACATACGTCTGGGATTTGGCATATACGGCGACAGCTGTTTTGAAAACATTTTGTATAGATGCCTCATCAGCTGACCTTAGGGGCTTCAGTTACCAGATGATTCATAAGATATAGTTTTAAACTTTTATTACCTCCCTACAAAATATTTGCCCAAGTAACGATTAGTAGGATTAATTTTTTTATGGGCCTCTGACCGCCTAATGGGAAAGAGAACTCGGAAGACGCTCAGAAAACAGTATAAATAAAAATTTTCGGAAAAATTCTGTGGGTCTTGAAGGTTGTCATGTGTTGAGACAAAAAGATTTAAAACTTGGAAGATGCTCAGAAAACAATATAAATAACAATTTTTGGAAAGATTCCAGAAGACCCTGGATCCGCCCCTGGATCCGCCCCTGGATCCGCCCCTGGATCCGCCCCTGGTTGCGTCTGACCGCGAATCCCTTGAAGGCTTGTGCAACTTTCTATACCGTCTCAGCGTTTTCTCTTCATTTCAGCGATTTTCACTTTTACATAACAGGTCCTATTTTAGTTACAACACTTTTCTTCCCCTGAGCTCACAACACAACAATAACAACATACCTCACTTAAACATGAAACCTGTAAAGCTCTTATGTTCAATCATTATTATAACATTTACTAGCATAGTACCTGTCATTAATGAATTTGAAAGTGATCTAAATAGGGAAAATAAAAAAGTAGGCTTAAGGATGAACAGAACAAAGACAAAAGTAATGTTCAATGATAAAGTCCCCAAAAAGGTCATAAAGATAGAAGGAGAGGCTTTAGAAGAGGTTGATGAGTACATCTACCTAGGACAGGTAATAAGGTTAGGGAAAGACTGTGACTGCGAAATAAAATGACGCATAACAAAAGGTAGTTTTTCCTGTCGGCTGCTTGTGTGAAACAAAATGATTTACTATAAGTGAAAGTTTTGGTCATTTAATAAGGCAGTGAGAAGAGAGAGATTGAGACGCAAACTACTTGTACGCGGAGGGAAGAGAAAGAGAAGATTTATTTATTTTTCAGTCAATTGTCTCACGATTACGGGTATCCAGCTATATACATTTACTAGCCAAAAACCGCCCGATAGGGTGGAGTTTCACCTAGTGTATATGTGATGACTTCGGCTTTGAAAGAAGTCACAAAGTCAAACAAACAATGTAAATAAAAAAAGAACCTACCTTATTTTCTATGAAGAAAAACACATGGTGAGAAGTTTGTTCGTTCAGTTGTCTGATTTCTTCTTTAGTATTGGTATTAGTGGCTTTTAGAAGAAGAATAGGAAGAATAGTTTAGTTAGTATTAAGAATATTCAGTTGATCTTTTCATGGGCTGATTTAGAAGACGCAGAAATTAGGTGTTACTGGCTTAGTTGACCAGTTGCTTCTGACTGAATAATATTGCCTGAAAGTGCGGCCGAATAGGGATGCTTGGGTTGATCCCAAGGTCAACTGTCTAGACAACAGGAAGTGTTTCTAATAAGAGCACAAGCTAACTCCTATTGTCACAAGGTTATGACAGTATAGAATTGTATTAAGTTATTCAAATAATTTAATCATAACTAAATCAACATAAATTCATTGTAGCTAAATATTTCAGTATTTATATACCGATCCAGGATCCTGCTTCAGCTTGTTTTTAGATTAGGTAAGAAATGGACATACAGGGTTGCCAGTTGGAGAAGTTTCTGCCCCAAAACACGTTAAAAAAATGGCCCAAAATGGCCAAATGCCAATTGTTTATAAAAGCAATTATTTCATTATTTATTTTTATTAGATGAAGTATTTTAAATGATTAGTATTATTTTTTAAATTTAATTCTACTGTTCACTGTCATAATCCTCTTGACAGCAGGGGTTAGCTTGTGCTATTATTAGAAGCACTTCCTGTTGTCTAGACAGTTGACTTTGGGGTCAACCCAAGCTTCTCTTTTTTGCTGCCTTTTTAGGTAATACTATTCAGTCAGAAGCAACTGGTCAGCTAAGCCAGTAAGATGTATTTCTCGGTCTCCTAAATCAACCATGAGAAGTTTCCCTGAATCTTCTCAACACTAACTAATCTATTCTATTCTTCCTCCCTATCTTCTGAAATACTAACCACTACTAAAAGGTATTCTCACTTCGTGTTTTTCTTCATAGAAAATAAGGTAGGTTCTTTTTCCATTTATATTGTTTGTTTGACCTTGTGACTTCTTTCGAAGCCCAAGTCATCACATAAATTGGCGACGAGGATAATCTTTCAGTTGCTTTTTTTATCGCAACTTTACGATGATGTATTAAGTTGCGATTATAAAAACTAAAAAAGCAAAAATTAAGATGAAGGTGAATAGTAGTATAAAACAATTAATAATAATGATTGTTTATGAAACATTGCAATACTGCAGTAGCCTACACACCAAAAATAAGAATTTAATAAAAACACTACTGCAACAAAGTCAAAATGGCCAAAAATTTAAATATGGCCAAACCAAAAAGTTCATGCCCAAATGCTTTGTCAAATTTGGCCATAAAATAGTCAAAGTGGCAACCCTGTTCCTGACACCAGCCACAAAGATGCCAAAAGAATAATAAATAATCTTTTTTAATTGCCTTTATAAAATTTCATATATCAGTCATTACCCTCAGAGGTCACATCACTCGAGCGTGGCCATAAATGAGACAGAGTGCTGAAATGTTTTAAGCAGACCTTCTCTGTTTAACATACAGTAATAAAAAATATATGAGTTGATTCTTTTTCCGGTTTTTAGTTAGTGTATCTAGGATTTTACAAGCAGGCGGTAGTTACCGCTTGTGTTTAGATTAGTTAAGAAACAGGTCTGGTTAGTCACTCAATAGTAACCGTGACATGACCAATGTCTTTTGACAGCATGCCATGTTGGTGGAGATCAATTAAAAAAAAGGAGAATGGGGAGATCAATGAATAAGTTACTTCTCTCGACTTTTGTTTGGCAGCAATCACTAAAAATGTCTAAATTTTCCCAAAACAAACGTGAATGCTGCCGTACACAAACTAAGGGACCAATTTAGGATAAACTTACATTGCAAATTGAACTCCCCACTAAAAACCTATTTACGATGGGAGGGGCATTTTCAAAAAAGAAAAAACGTTTTTAATTTTTTTAATTGATTTTGACACAAATTATACAATGAAAACTTTTTGGAAATCCCCAAAGAGACTTGATATTCCAGGTAGGATTTGATAGAAGTCAATTGCTATGATGGTCATGTCAGCACTTTTGAACCAGGAGCAGACAGAACCACAGAACTAAAAAGTAGTGTAGAGCAAGGGTCCCCAACCACCGGGCCACGGACTGGTACTGGGCCACAAAGAAATGATATTGATTTTTGTTTATAAATGATCTTTGCATTGTAGAACCAATTTCTGATAAGATACAGATTATAAATATGTACTTTAGTTTGTTATTCAATAACAAAAGAATTGTGACACTGATAAGAGTGGACAGATTTTTGGAAATTATTGAATGTATGGTAACAGTCATTTTATGGATAATAATCTGTGGTTTCAGGATAAACTACAAAACTATGGGTAACTCTTAAATTTAAAAGTTAAATGAAGGGGAGTAACTTTTTGGTAATTTTAAATATTTTTCTTTAATTCAATTCACAAAAGAGTGCCATTTTTTTAAAATTCTGTTCATTGATGAGTTCCACAGCATTTTTATGCTGTTCATAAATCTAAGAGTTCAGATGTGACTAAGTGATAGAAAATTCATCATCTCAGAAATGAAGTTAATCAAAATTAAATGCTCCTTCTAGTGACAAATACAGAAATAACTTTTTGGTCAACCCAATTTCTCCATTGATCATTTTAATTTCAAGAGAAACAGGTCTGGTTAGTCACTCAATAGAAACCGTCATATGATCAATGTCTTTTGGCAACATGATTAATAATGAATGATTAAAAAGTTGGAAAAAGGGGTGATCAATGAATAAGTTACTTTTCTTGCCTTTTGTTGGCCAGTGATCACTAAAAATGTCTGAATTTTCTAAACTAGTGATAAAATTCACACACACACACACACCAGTAAAAACTAAAAAAACCTATTTAGTGGGGGTATTTAAAAAAAATAAAAAATCATTTTTTCTAGACATAATAAGGAGTGAATGTTTAAATTTTCAGCCCTCTAGCTCTGTTGGTGCGGCCTGTACACATAATACATACATAGCCAGCCAGCCAGACCAACTTGAAAACTGAAGAAACCTATTTTGACAGTTTCTAATTCGGGCCACTGTTTCTATGGCAATGAATAACAGTGCAGTCAAACTCACACCCTCATTGCCAGAGGGAGACTAGTTTGCGCCTAGCTGCTTTTACCAATCGGCCACAAAGACTTCATGGATTAGCAGAAGCTGATTTACACTTATAAACTCACTCTCTACAACCAACTCTCTGCGTGGTGTGTTGAAATACTTCATCCAATAATAATAAAAGATTGATTTATAAAAAAGACTACTAGGTCTCATATGTAAAACAACATGAATATGGCACAGAGAGTCGGTTATAGGGAGTGAGTTTATAAGTGTAAATCAGCTTCTGCTAATCCATGAAGTCTTCATGGCCGATTGGTAAAAGCAGCTAGGCGTAAACTAGTCTCTCTCTGGCAATGAGGGTATGAATTTGGATGAATTAGGATGAAGGTAAAAACTAGTCAAATTTAATAAAAAGTGGTGTGTTACAATACTTCATCCAATAATAATAATGATTAGTCAAAACTAGTCAAATTTAATAAAAAGTGGTATCTCTGAAATTGGTTAAATTTACAAAAATTTCCCATGAGAGTGAGGGAGCAGGCAGCTCTGTGTTCCCTCACTTCTTTTGTTAGCACTAACACCACATTGACGCATTGTTAATTTTGTGAATATTTGTTATAATAACATGATAATGAAATACAGGGCACATTTATGTATTTCATGTGAATACCACTCCCAAAAATGAAGTTGCTTTATAATATAATCAAACGGGGTGGTACCGCCCGCTGGTGGTCGTTTTACAATTTTAAGTGTGCAGTAGTTTGTTTTTAAGAAAACTAATTTTTATGTTAGGTAGGTGGTAGCATGTTTCAATCTCTTTAAAATATGTCAAAGTGGGCAGTAAGTGAAGTGATTTATTTAACAATGTAAGACAGAGACAATCAATGACAGTAGATCTTAATCATATCAAAACTCTGTTGAGGCAAAGTCACAAGTGTATAATAAAAGTTGATAAAAGCTTATAATACAAGTAGAGCTAAGAAAAGAGTTTTATCTTATGCCTCACCTTCGCTTTTTCAAGATAAGAATGAAAGGAAAGAATCATTCTGAATTGGTTAAAGGGAAGGATTGATATGATTTATGACTAATGTGAAACTTGGTTACAAGGTATGAAGTTCAACAAGCCACAGCTGATTGCAAGCCACGACTTGTTTGACTTAAGTAGATAACTTCACTCAAACCAAATATAAATGAAAGACAGGTCTGCTTAGTCACCCAATAGAAACCGTCACATGACCAATGTCTTTCGGTAGCATGTCGTGGTGGGGGTGATCAATTAAGAAATTGGAAAAAAAGGGTGATCAATGAATAAGTTACTTCTCTCGCCTTTTGTTGGGCTGTGATCATTAAAAAAAAGTCTGAATTTTCAAAAAGCAAGTGCAAATGCCGCTGGACACAAACTAAGGGATCAATTTTCCATAAACTTCCACTGCAAATTGCCACGCCCTGCCTCTAATGGGGGGGGGGGGGATTTTCAAAAAACAAAAAAATTGCTTTTTCTAGACATAATAAAGAGTAAAAGTTTAGATTGACAGCCCTCTAGCTCCATTGGCCTGTACATGTCATACATACATACAGAGCGAGCCAGACCAACTTAAAAACTGAAGAAACCTATTTTGACAGTTTTGGTGACAGTTTCTAACAGAAAAGTGAATAAGAAAGCTGTCACAATTGGAAGGGAAATACTTATCTGTGATAGACATGCAATTGATAAATTGATGGGGGGGGGCAGTGGCCAAGAGGTTAGCAGCACAGGAAATGAGATCACCAAGTTTTGTTCAAACTCTGGCTGGGACAATCAGCGTTCACTTTGCACTAATACCCTTGGGAAAAGCATCAATCCATCTCCACCCCCGCCCAAAGTATGGTCAAAAAGTGGGTGAAGTGAGTGACACCACTTTGGGTGCTTGTCACTTCTAAGTTTATTTTCACATATTGCAAAACCTCAAAGAACTTCAAAGTCTAGCTGAGATAGAGGATAATTTATTTATCTAAAAAGTACTGCTCATAAGTATTTGAACAAGATTTGAGCAGTAATCCTTCATTAATGCAATTTTGGTTGAATACGACACACAAGGAAAACCTTTCCATCTTTTTGGTTAATTTTTCTTTTTTACACATAAGAGAACGTATGTTTGGATTGAAATTATATAAATAACATCCAAACGATATATCAGAACGAAGAAATGTTATTGTTTACACAGTTTTAAATAGGTTCGGCCTTGCGACTGATAATTTCCCAAATCCCCACTCCCATCTACCACTTATCAAAAACACTCAACAATATTATCTCTCAATATTTACCCAGCAAATACACCATAAACTCTACTCGGGAATTTTTACAAATCTTAAATTCTGTTACACCTTCCAACAGTGTTTTGGCCTCACTTGATGCAGAGAATTTATTTACCAACGTCCCTGTTGATGAAACCATTGAAATAATCAGCAAAGGTGTTTATAAACACAGTTCTTTACCACCTCCCAAAATTAAACAGGCTGTTCTTCTACAACTATTACTTGCATGCACCACTCAGGTTCCTTTCTATGACCATAACGGAAGCATATATACACAGACCAACAGTGTTAGTATGGGAAGTCCTATCGGACCTTTTTCTGATTTCTACAAATCACATGTCGAAAATAGTGTTTTTGAAACATTACCCAAACCTGCTCTGTATATCCGTTATGTGGACGACATTTTTGTTCTAACTAACACTCTGGATGATATAAATACACTTAAATCATCCTTCGAACAGAACTCTGTTCTTAATTTTACTTTTGAACTCAACATCAACAATAGAATCCCTTTTCTTGACGTACTTGTTGATGCCAACCATCAAACGACCTCCCCATTTAAAAAACCCACCAGTAAAAAATTGTGTCATCTCAACTACAAAAGCGAATGCCCCCACCAGTATGAAATCACTGTTATTAAGAACTATATCCAGCGTACACAATTAATCTCTTCTTCCCGCACAATATTAGTTAAAGAATTCTCTACAATCAAGCAAAAACTTATAAACAACAGTTTCCCAAACTATGTGGTTGACAACCAAATCAAATTATCATTGAATAAACTCCACAATAACGCAAATAACAATAACAACAACAATAAAAACAAAACCATCACCATATTTTACTGTAACCAGATGCACCAAAATTACAAACAAGACGAGTCTACATTAAAACGTATAATACGTCAATACACCTCTGCCATTGACCCAGAGAATCATATACAATTAATTATCTCCCTCCCTACAAAAAAACTCACCTATAACCCAAACTAATGTCATATATGAATTCACTTGCCCTTTAGGAGACTGTGTCTCCCATCCACAATCAAATTGTTACATTCGACTACTACGACTCTATCTTGCCATCTCACTTGCCACCTCTCTGATCTAAGTGCTATTCGCACTCATTTAAACAAACACACACCCTTTCAAATTCCCAAACACTAAATTCTAGTTAACAACACATGCATTATAAAACACATCCACTGTAAAAAAAGACTTGCCATAATGGAAGCACAAATTTCTTTTGGTCACGGCCAGGGAGTTTTAAATGGGTTCAACAACTAACATTTGAAACCCCCTTCTAACAAATATTGCATTCGCCTATCAATTGCCTTGCACGCCTACTAAGCAATGCTATAAATTTTGGCACTATTTAAAACTGTGCAAACAATAACATTTCCTGAACTTGAAAATGACTGAACGCACAGTTGAAAGCGCTTTTTCCGATATATTGTTTGGACGTTATTTATATAATTTCAATCCGAACATACATTCTCTTGTGCGTAAACAAGAAAGATTA
>VCCN01002112.1:7935633-7948448 GCA_006491835.1 Architeuthis dux | reverse complement strand
AGTTGTCACTATGGCTTTTTTCTTTTTTTTTTTTTTGTCTTTCTAAACAATAATGGTTACAAACCAATTAATTTCTTGGAAATCTTCATTTTAAATTTTCGATCGGTAAAAATCAATTTATTTTAAACTCTGGAAAAAATGTCTAATTAAATTTTTCCGTAGATCAGTTTGAAAATGTCTCAACTTTATTGGTTCAGGTGTAAAACATTTTGTAAAAGCTCTCGTTCCTCGCTACGTTATTTGAGAAATTATTAGAAATACGCTTCTTGTGTTGTAATTTTGATCCGCTGTTGACGTCCATTCATTGCATTTTGTGAATGTGCAGCCGCCGCCGCCGCCATATTTCCTGCCCCCCCTCCTTGCATAAACGACAACGGCTTCTTTTCGACAAATCTTATAACAACCGTTATCTTCAAAACACTATCATAAAGTTATCTAACAACCTTCTTCCATTAAATTACCCAATTCTCCACCCCTTTTTAGTTATTTAAATTTGTGGTCATAATTACGATCTTTGCCTTTTTAAAGTCAGGTGGTCTGTTCGATAATGTAGCAGAATTAATTAAATCAATGTCGGTTGTTATTCCAAGCCACCCACTTTTTCCGCTACTTTGATTTAATTTTCATCGTACAATTATTGGAATCAAACTGTTCCGCCCCATAAATTATTATACTGAGTGAACATGGACAATCAACCTTGTTGGTTGAACTTTTACCAGGGGTTGAGACAAGCTTTTAAGTAGTCGGAATCAAAACTTCTGTTTACTTTTCTTTTTAATTGACTGTTTACTTTTCTTTTTAATTGAATTGTTTTTCAAACCCTTCACATTGCAACTTGCAATATACTATAGTTTTATTTTGAACATTTGAGCAATTCCAAAGAAAAGCAAACCAAATTCGCAACCGATGTTCATCCTGCCATTGAAATATTGGATTTATTTCCCAGAGAATTAATGCACCATCTGTATAAAGAATGTGGAACACCAAGAATTCAATCATCAATTGGGTTGTATTTGCCGCGTGACTAAACTAGGATCTGTTTAAGAGTTGACCGTTGCTCTCTTAGTACTATTATTACTCTATGGATCAACAGTCGGTGTATTACGTATCCAGTTTCATTTTTATTTCTATCATTAGCAATTTCTTGTTCTAACTTTAGGCATTTCGTATTCCTGCTTGAATGATTTATGTTTCTTATGTTAGCTGGACCAATAAAACATGTCGTCTCGGTCAGTCAGCCGACCTTGTTCGCCGGTTATTGATAATTACATCACAGAAAGTCCTCAATTTAAGCCATTTCGGTATTACGCAGTTAAATAACTTTAGAAATATCAATCCATATTAATGAGTTTCTTGTTTCTGCAAATGGGTGGGTGGGAAGCAATACATAGATTATGACTCAAGCTTAAACAACACGCCCTTTTTTCTTTCACTCAACATTACGTATGTTAAAAATGTTGAAATATGTTAAGTCATTTAGTCCTGTTAACGTCTCTTCTTGAACTGTAAATTTCTAAGTTCGTATTCAGAAACAAATAAACATATTTAACTTGCTGCAGTTGTAAACAGCAATGAGATAAGAAAAAGCCGCTAGTTTTATCGATGTCGACCATAAGTATTTTTCTCATTTATGATTTGAACTTGTGAGACCGTTTACAATAGTCGAGCTGACCTCTCCAAACTAAGGTGTCAATCTATGGTACATAAACCTCCTTATAATTTCTAAAGCACGTAGTACTTCTTGTGAAATAGTGACTTAGACGTAATATTTCAATTAATTGGTATTAAAGCAACTATGACAGTCTAAAAGTGAAATCCAACCAATCACTCTGGTTATTTTCGCTTGTCATGAGATGCCTTCTCAATCATTTGGCACAAGGCCAGCAGTTTCTGGAAAAGTCAGTTTTCTGTGAACTCCTTGTGACATTGACCACTGTATTTGCTGATAGAGCAAGAGTATGTCTATTAATTTGAGTTTCTGAAATTTCTAAATCGAAGTTCTTTATCTATTTAGAATAAATCAATAAAATAAATAAATACACTTTTTCGTATTTTCCACTACAAGGGGGCCCTTGTATTAATGGTAAGAATTACAATTATTTCTGAATCTTTCTCAAGTTACTTACAATAATTCACATGACCTCCCACTCCAACCTAATCTTAAATGAGGATTTTGTATCATGACTTTTTAAAAAGAAAATTTTTTATGGACTACTTACTACAATAAAATTGCAATATCTTCTGATTTATATAAACCTACTGAAATGCATCTTTACTTTCATCAAGTGTCTTACTCTTCATCAAATAATTACCATGTTTATGGCTCTGACCCAAAGCACCCCAGCAGTATCTCACAATACTGCTAAACTTTGTTACATTTTAATCATGCGGTTTTGAAATATCATTGCCACAACCAACCAGATAGATTCTACCCAATTAAACTTTGCAATATATTCCTTCTGCCCGAGTTTATTTAGGAGTGGATATTGTTAGCTTCACAACGTGCACTATTAATTAACCGACTAGATAACTGTCAGGAGTGGTCTGTAAAGTAAATTTCTCCAATAAAACTTTTTTTTTTTAAAAAGAAATTTCCACTTTGAATGTCAAGTTCAAGGGGTTCCTTTTAGGCTCAGTACTTCCTGATGTTTTCAAGGAGGACTTCCAGTCCGGTTATGTCTACTCCACATATACGATCTTAACGAAAATGTTACAGCCCGTAAAGATGTGCTTTAAATTACTATCTACTTTCTCACATTTACTGCAGAAATCTGATGACTATAGCTGCTAATGTTTTTCTTTTCAAGCCTAGAAAAAAGTAGGTCATAAACCACCCTTTTTATCAGCAAACTTAATCCTTTTGTGTCCATTGTTCTAGTTCCAGTGTTTCTTCATTCTAACAAAGATCTTTCCCCCTTTCCCATTATCTAATTGCTACAGCCAAGGTATCAGCATTCATTGCAAAACTGTCATTTTTAGTCTTAATACAATCACTTCGCTTTCTTTGAAACATTCATGTACACAGATTTTTTAGTAAATTTTGGAAAAGATGGTCTGTATCATTTTCACTTTGAATATAAAATATTTACTGCATTATCCAGTGATTTCTCTCGCCTCTCTTGCCCTTAAAGAGTGTGGTCTTTCTTGATTGAATTATGATCAATTTATGTAATTCCCATTTTCTATCAAGTTTAATTTGTTTCGTTTTTTTAAAAATTTTCCCAATGTAAATCAGGAGTTTGAAATGGCAGATAGGTTCCAGGGTTTCAACAGAATATGAAATGTTAAAACATACTTGGATTGGTTAATGGCACTCAAATTATGTAGACATACAATGTGCGTTGGATTCTGGAAATTGAATACCTCCTTGTGTGCATAAAGTTCTTGCCTTCAAAAATGAGATGATTTCATTTTTTTTTTTTTTTTTTTTTTTTTTTTTTTTTTACTTGTAACACAATTTAGTATGTATAGACAAAACAGTAAAATACTTATACAACGTCCTAAGTTTGGAATTTGACCAGCTAGCATGCAAACTGAATATTACTAACTTTTTGCTGCTACCCTTTGTGAGCAGCACACTGGCTTGCAAAGGGACTTCAATTCGAAGAAACTGGAAAGTAATTTTTTTTAATAGTCAAAATTTCTCAAACAGTTGGGTAGCATTTCATATATTTTCTATTATTAAACTGGTTTTTAAACATTTCAGATTTTATGTTTATAGATGAACAAAGATGGATATTTGTTTTCTGCTTCTTTTTATTCATAACTGATGACTTTAATATTTAACTTTTTTAACAAAGACTTTTCTTCCTTGCAGGTGTCCCGACATTGCCAACATCAAGGATAAGATGTTATACGCTTCCAGTAAGGATGCATTAAAGAAGGCTTTCGTTGGCATTTTTACAGAAGTGCAAGCCAATGACAAGGGAGACTTAGAATTTAACACGATAAAAGAAAAGTTAAATCGTAAGACCGGCGCATGAACTGGTTGTCTTCATATCTTCTGTGAAAAGCGCAGGCCATGTCTCTGTGTAGTCGTCTCTCTAACTGCATCCATTGTGCTAGTCTAACCATGATGAAACTACTGGGAAAAATGCCAGGATTATAAAACACTTCATTTCATAACTGATCTTAACTATTTCAGCTCTTGTAGAACTAACCATGCTGATTAAATCTACAATTTTTCCATTTGAACTGGTATTTGTTGAAATCTAATTTTCACTGTTAAAAGAAGATGTTTGATGTACAAATTTCATACTCTGTTGTATGGGCACTACCCTTTCACCATATGATAATTGCAAGTTTTTGGCTTGCTCGGTTCATAGATAAAAAAGATTTTCTCCTGTCTTTCTTTCTTTATTTTGATTTATATTTTGAAAAAAAAAATTCCCCTACCCTCTTCCCAGCCCCCAGAAAAAAAATGACCCACAACATGGTGCCATTCTGAGATGAAGAAATGCTGCTAATAAAAAAAAAAAAAAAGAAAAAGATGCTTCAATGAAATTTCTACTGAAAATGTTGTTTTTTCTTTGATTTCTTTATATTCAAATGTTGTGGATTTTCCTCCTTCACTTCCACTTTATGCAATGATCTGGGATTAAATCATATTTGCTTCAAAATAGGTGCACTTCACTGCAATTGGTTATCGAAGTGCACATATCTTGATCCACTCAAATCATAATGAATTTCTTAAATTCTAAGTTGAGAATTCATCTTGAATTTTCCTCTTGCATAATTTAGTCCATATTTTGTCCTCAAACACACCCAAAAGAATTCACTGGCTGACCAATGAAGTAATGTCTTGAGTTCTTTGTTTACAGATGCATATTGTTAAAAAAAAATCATTTCTAATAGGACAATTATAGACGAGTCTCTTAAAATGAGAAATGGGTGGAGTGTAAATAAGACTTTATTTTCTTGAATTTCAAAAGTGAATTGCTTAAACTCTGAAAAAATGTCAATTTGAATAAAAATTAATTTTTGGTGGTTGCCACCTCTTCTGTCCTTTTACAATCCTAAATTGGTCTCTTAGTTTGTGTGGCATTGTGAATAGACCAGATACATTCCTATACCGAAGAGGTGGCAACTGCCCCAAATTAATTTGTATCTTCATTTTGACATATTTGTCGGGTTTTAAGCACTACATTTCTTTCGTTTAAATTTTTCACTCCACCCTAGAGGAACATAATCTTGTTTTATGTGGAAGCTTAAATAGAAATTTAAGCAGTGTTTTTATGTGCAACATGAATTACTAAAATGGTGTTAGTTTTCAAATAATCTCCCACCCACCCAAGTTGCTAACTCAGGCTGTCTACCTATGGCAGTGAGTAAACAGCACAGAAATAAAGGATAAGCTCTCTGCAAGATTCAAACTTGTTGCATTTGCTACAGGGAAGCCTGTTTAAAATCACCAGCTGTTTTAACCATCTGAACTACAAGAACTCTGCAGTTTAGCAAAAGAGATCAAAATCTTGCCCTTAAACCTACTCTCCGACGGCGCCATGTTTGTTTTTTGTTTCTCTACTGGTAGTATCACTGAAGCAATTATCCATAGTAGTCAAAATTAATAATGGTTTACAATACTTCATCTTATAATCTAAAATATAAGATTTCAGGACTTGCTTTCTTGTTTGCTAATCATTGGATCATAGTTTGTTTTTTTTTACTGGTTGTTAAAATCCATGAAGGATCAAGTAATGTACACTTGGGATCAATTTAAATTAAACCCATTTAATCTAAAAAATTTATCTATAAAAATATTGCTTAATAATTCTTCTAGGTGTTTATAAAACTAGGTGAGTAAAAAAAAAAAAAAATTGAGCATCAGAAAGGTTTTACAAATGCATCTACCAAATTCTGTTAGAAAGAAATGCATATTGCAGGTTGACAATCTGTCTGTCCCTTTTTTTTATTTTTTTATAGCATATATTGCTTTGGACTATCATTAAGTTTTAATTTATTGAATGAAGCATTGTTTTTTTTTTTTTTTTTTTTTTTTTTTTTTTTTTTTCTCACAACTTTCTCATTCTATGATTGCTATTAAGCAGTGTGGATTGGAAATAAAGAATAAACCTCCAGTGAGATTTAAACTTATATCCGTTTTCCTCAGGAAGGCTGCCTGTCCAGTACATCTGCCTTACCAATTAGGCTACACATACCTAATCTCAAATCTAACCATATATCCTTCATTCTTTATTTTCCCTAAATACCTGATATGCCACATCTTTGTTTATAAGCACTAGTATTAGATGACGCATTGTCGATTATTTTAACCAAAGAAAATGGATGCAAGTTGAATCTCAACCAAAGGCTTCCAATTCCTGCTGCTTACTGACAATTGTAGAATGACAGTCTGAGATTTGCGATAAAATGAAAAATACTCATCAAAGATTAATGATAAATTAAGTTTTGTCAAACTCCAGTACAAAGTCTGTTGACTTACCATAACAAGAACAATCCTCACCAAATTTAGGGGAGTAAAAATTAAGTCTTACATATCTACAAAATGTATCTTAAGTACACAAGGGCTTATTTCATTCTAATAAATACATTTATACTGAAGAAATATATTTTTATAATTTATTATATATACAATACAAAAGTTGCGGTAATCATTTTCAGTCAGAATAGGAGTGGAGTTTGACCCTGCAGCAGCCAGGCTTGTTTTCACTTTCTTTGTAATGGACTTTAGCAAAGTATTTTATTCCAGAGTGCCTTTTATACAAGTCATAATGGTTTAGGGTAAGTATTGTAACCTTGTGAAAGTAACTAAGTCAAAATTGTATAAGCCTTCAGCCTGATGTATATTTTATGAAAATGGACTAGATATCTGTTTAAAGCTCAATCATGAGGGGTCTCCTTAAAGTTAAGTAGTTGTACTTTGTGTGTGACTCTAATTTCAATGTCTCCAATGTGCCCAGCAATGATTCTTGCATTCTAAACCTTTGCTAAAATAGACCAGAAAGTTGTATATTGCAAACATGATTATTTCTACAATAGGCAACTGCTTTATTTTAGAAGGAAAAGTTTCACATGTCAGTATTTCCAAGAGGACAATTTCTGCTGAATTAATTACTAAATAGATTTTTTTGCTCAGGAAATTGTATATCTTAATAAGACCTGATGTGTTGATTTCCTATATTGATGTTAAGAGGAGCCTCTTTGTCAACAGGAAATGTTCTGACATATATATAAGTTTATTATTATACATGGCATAGTGTTGTGTGTGTGTGTATCTCTCTCCTTCAGGAACATTTTAAAAGCCATTAAATAGGGTAGGTTTCAATTTCAACAAATAAATGAAATGCTATAAAAAAAATTTAAGCTTTCAAAAGATGACTATTGCTCAGAATTTAGATTATGGTACTTTCTTCAATGTCAAAATCTTAAAACATCTGGGGGTTTTTTTTTTGGTTTTTTTTTCTACTTCCCACCCCAAATTTTAGCACACTTACCATTAGCTGACTTCTGAAAATATCCTGAAGTTGTTATATCGCCAGTTTTATTATGTTGGATCAGCTGGTTTCTGTGTCAGCGCTATTTTTAAAAAAGATTTTTTAATAGGTGTAATCGTGGCTGGGTGTCTTTGTCACTTGTCACACAAGTTAATAGATTACTTCTGCTGGTTACCTGAACTGTAACTCGGTCACAGTGTCAATCGTAGGTGACTTAAGTTTTCACAGTTCCAGAATGAGGCTGTCATCCTCTGAGAAATCTTAATCAACCTTATGTTGCAGTATAGTGAGACTTCAACATCACACACACACACATTAGGTATTATGATTAATTCCCTAGCCGTATGTGACATTTGGTAATCTTTTAAGGAGTTCAAACATGCCTTGTTTATTATCAATTACTTTCAAATATAACATTGATTCCACTGTTGCTCAGCCTTTTTGGATGCTGTGACCATGATCTCTAGTTTGGTGTTGATGAAGCTGGCTAGTCCTTTTCTGTGTCTCCAGGAAAACAAAATATAGTTCTTGAATTCCAACTTTTCAGAGAATCAAATCTTCTCTTCCCATCTTTGATGTTGTCAACACGATGTTTTGGCCAATTCATTCTTCAGCCCTTGTCAGGTGTATAATTCAAGAAAAGAGGCAAACATTTTTTTTTTTCTCTTCCACGTCAAGAAATTGGGAAAATCATTCTAAAAAGCCATCACCTTGGTCTGTCCATTTTGTTTATGTGCAAGAGAAAAAAAGGTTTCTTGAATTATATACCTGACAAGGGCTGAAGAATGGATCGGCTGAAACTTTTTGACAACATCAAAGATGGGTAGAGATTCAATTGTCTGAACAAAAGTTGGAATGTTAATGACTCTGCTCAAAGTTAGACAATAGTTCTTGGAATGTTTCTACATCTGACTCTGAGATCTCTCACTTTCTCCAAACAAAAGTACACTTTTATGATTAAGCCCTGCAAAATCAATTTCAAATATGATAGTTTGGTTTTACTCAGCTTTATGGCTATTTTTGACGAGGATCTCTACTTTGGTTTGTTCACTAGAAAGAAAACCTGTTTCAAATGGAAGCAATGGATTGGCCCCATCCTTTACGTTCAATCTGTATTTGTGAAAATCAATGGTAAAGGTAGGTGATAGCAATTTGCTGCTAAACAGTTATTGCTGTGCAATCTAGTTTTCTTTCAGAAAGCATAGGACTAAAGGGTTTTAATGGTACCGGATTACTAACCAAGTATATTATACATCAATAGAAAGGTAATTCTAAGAAAAGTAATGTTAACAAGCTGTTTTGGTCATAAATGGTGGAAATTTGGGGTACTATACACTGTTATATATTATCCCCAACTACACAGATATCTGACAGAATCAGAATGTTAACAAGGCTGTTCCAATCTAAAATTACCTTTCTTTTGATGTATAATATGTTTAGTTAGCAATTTTGTACCGAATCTTTTTTGTCTCCTATCTCGTGGACTTTGGTCTTCTAAAAATTAAGAGTTGCATTGAAAATTGTACTCTTAAATTATTGTGATTGACAAATTAATAAAATAAATAGGTTTAACATGAGTTGATGAGAATCTTTTTTTCTTTTTTCCAAGTAAGATTCTTCAGGTTCAATTTGGTAAACTAAAACTACATGACTTCAGTGGAAGTTCATATAGTCCATTTAGTTGTCAATAAAGGTTCAAATCCAGCCAGCAGCAGTAGAGGATATTAAGTTGAAAGGCATGTACTTTCCATCTCCTGTTCATATAAATACAAAATCTTTATGAATACACTTAGTAATGAAAAATTCTGTTGGTTCACATCTAGCTGACAACAAGAGTAAAACAATTGTCTTTTTTTGCCATGTCCTATCGCCAGTCATCACTCGTCATTAGTATCATATATGAGATAAAATGGTGCAAATAAGACTAAACAATCTATTACAGTTCAAGCAATGACAAATGACCAATTTCTCTTGGCATTTCTTAGGATGAGAGAGAGCAACACATGCTCATAGCATGCCTTCTGTGAACAAAGTTGATCAACACTTCCATGGCACGGAAGAGGTGATTGTCAAAAGATCTCAGATTGATAATTTTCAGTTCTGAAATATCTTGAAGATAGGGAGAACAATGAAATGAGGAAAGAAAAAGATCTTCATCCACACCGCTTTACATATACAGGAAGTGCGGGTTTTGATCTAGTACAGTTGGGGTATTGCTATACAAATTAACTAAGTATGAGCTGAAAACAAAAAACATTAAATTATAAGACTTTGAACAGTACAGAAAACTTTGAAACGAATTAACCGTACTAATCAAGGTATACCTGTACTATATTAATATATGTTGTGTATGTATTGCTTACTTGAGATTGATAGTTAACTACTTCCTATTTACACGAACTCCCACGAGAACAGGATGTGACACGAGGTCGGTTTAACGTGGGGGACCTCACTCGTGAACGTGCGGGGCAGGAACTTCCTCGAAAAATTCTCTTTAGTCCTCACAACGATTGTCGCAAAGACATAAGAGCGTTGGTCCCCCGCCTCATGAGATAAAATCACATTGGCACCACATCCGCATCAGTCTGGTCTGAAGTGACTTCCAAAATTTGATTGATCAGCAAGCTTAACAAGCTAGTCTAAGAGATCATATGAATAATTCGATCCTCGGGCATCACCTTCCTATGGCCTTGTGGCAGACTTAGCTAAGCTCAGAAAATGTCCAAAGGACTGAGGTATATATTTCCTACCGGTACCAGTGGTCAGTTTGAACCAGGATTTCAAATGCTTATTTTCAAGGCAGTGAAGTTTCACCCATTTGGATGATGGGCGCAATACAGTCTTCCTAACCCACATCTGGTTATGTGTGTGTGGTTTATGTCATTCATTTTTTTAAAGCTGATGATTGGTCCTCAGTCGAATCCTCTACTAATGGATTTAGAGACTTAAGACAGGGTCATTATAAATTCCTTGTGAAAGTTTCAATTTTCCCAACCTTTGTTTTGTATATGATAAACTTAGTCTGTGAAAGGGATAAGTGGAGAAATGTATTGAAATTTTAAATAAATTGAGATTCTTAAGGTACATGTCCACCGTCAATTATAATTGATTTTTTTTTATTGAAGACGATAAAATGAATGCATCTGGCTTCTAAATATTCTTTACAGATTAATTCTATCATATATAGAAGAAGAGATATTTAAAATTGCACAAGGACTTCATAATGATCCTGTGTTCATCGATTGGACAACCACTGAAGACATTCAGAAAACAAGCTTTTTATTTACTACGAAAACAATACTGGCGAAAATAGATTAATCATTGTATTGCATAGAGGAAAATATGTTGTTGACAGTGATCTCTATTTCCGAATGAGCCATAAAGGTGGCCTTGCACCAGATTCGGCTTCCTACGAATAAATTGCGATTCCTGTTCGGTTTAAAATTGTCAATGACCTTGGCCACATTACAAGTTCTTTATGTGAGAGCCCTTTTTATAGCCCAGCACAAATAGTTACTTCGTTAATGCCTTGCTCTCTCTCTCCCCCTCTCTCTCTCTCTCTCTCTCTCTCTCTGCATTTCATAAATTGCTTCTCACACTCATACCCGTGCTTTCCCCTCGCTCTCTCACACACACACTCACACATATATATAAGTTTACCATAACCTATTTTATCTATCTCTTTCTATTAATATCTCTTCTAATCTTTTACGTATGTAAATATCTACATATCCCACGCATTGCTTTCTCTCCTTACCAAGATGTTTCGTGGACATTTAGTTGATTTTAAAGCCTTTAATTCAGACTTTTAGTGATCACTGCCTGCCCAACAAACGGCGAGAGAAGTAACTTATTCATTGATCATCTCTTTTCTCAATGTTTTAATTGATCACCCCTACCACGGAATACTGCCAAAAGACATTGGTCACATGACGGTTCTTATTGCTTGACTAACCAGGCCTGTAGTATATGATTGCTGGATTTTAATCAGCTTCTAACCCAGTGATATTTGTCCAGTGTGTCATGAAAGGATATACTTATATTATCACTAATAAGTGGTGTACATTCTCTGGGCAGTTACCGGGGTGGTGGGGGCCCAAACAAAAAACGTTACGTTGAAGCTATTCGAATTAATTGCAATTGAAACACGTATTATCAGTAATAACATTTAACGGTTACCATGCTTGTATCAGTCCATAATTACCTTCAATGTAAAATACGTTCTGAACATATCAAACGAAAAAAAAAATAACTAAACAATGCAATAATTCCTTGTATTTTAAAATCAAATTAAATTAATAGTGACAAAGTTTGACGGTGCACCTGTGTTAAATTATTTGTCAATTAATACCAGGGGAAGCTCGGCACCATGACAATTTTCCCAGGGGTGGCTCGAGTTCCCAAGGCCCAACGTAGTCGGCGCCTATGCTTATGCATGGACATCGTTCAAAAATTCTGGTTATATATACATGTGTGTGTGTGTGTGTGTGTGAAGAACAGGCAACGGATCGCAAACTATGGCATCAAACCATCTCGACTGCTGCAAAGCTGTTTGAGCAAGTCGTCGCAGAGATGAAGAAGACTAAGGATCCGCCAAGCCCAGAAGAAGCGAAGTGATATGAGGTCTGACACGTAGTTAGTAGCGGAATTCTCCCTGTATAACATTCGATCTATGCGCTTAATATTCACCATTGAATTAAGTTCATTGACAAGAAAGGTGATTATGTTGAAAAAATAGATATTTGTTGAGCGGAATAAATGCTATTTAGAAATGTTTACCTGATCACCAATTAGCACGTGTTGTGCGGGTTACTTTCTAATTCATGTTGATTATGCGAGTAAGAATGGATAATCCTTAACGATAATCCCTCTTCCGGCTTATTTATTTTTTGATGAATGAATAATACGACCTGTCACACTTGACCTTTGGAATAAATCAATCGATCGGTAACAACCTTGTCGGGTTAAGTCACGTGATTACCAAATCCAGCATCTACGGGATGAAAATAATGACCACAAAACAATAGAAAGAAGAAAAAAAAACGTGCGAAAATTGTAGCCGTCGTAAAGAACAAAAAAGAGATAATCCGAAAATTGTTGAATGGCAGTGTCACGTGATTCGTTCATTATCTGATAGGCTCCGGGAAAGTCGTCTGTCATAAGTCACCGAATTTTACCACAGCCAAATCCTTTAACACTTACCCACCTCTGTCCTTGGCATTAACGAGAACTGTAATAAGCCAAAGACACACCACATATAAAACAATGCAGACAATGGCTTAGTGGGGGCGAACAGACTAAAGCACACACGCATATTTAGAGAACAGATCAATCGTAGATCTCATCGACGGAGCACCGAGC
>VCCN01002112.1:7903522-7914571 GCA_006491835.1 Architeuthis dux | reverse complement strand
TAATGAGTAAATGCTTAAATTTGCAGCCCTCTAGCTCCATTGGAGCGGACTGTATGTATGACACATGCATTAGATAGCCAGCCAGCCAGAATTACTTCAAAACTGAAGAAACCTATGTTGATAGTTTTGGTTGATGGTAGCTCTAAAAAAAAAAAAACTTAAAAAATATATCAGTGCTTAGAATAAAAAGTGAATGAAAAGGAGGGACAAGAAATAGTCGGCTAATGATTGGTGAAATGCCAATGACATTAAATACAATAGAAGAATGAAAGCACTTTTAGGAATAAACAAGAATCAAGGGAAACAACTCGTGAAAACTTAGCCAAAGGAATTGTCTTTTGTTTATCACCAAGACAGCCTTTTTCTTAAATGTAGTGTTTCCACCATTGTCCAAAATTAATTTTGGATTCTGCTCATTTTTAGATAAAATAGTCATCACATTATACTTTGATACAATGATTATTGAGAGAAATTTTAAAATTCAGATGAATTTGACACAAGATATACATATATTATATATATATCTATATGAAAAAGTTTTAAAAAGACAAACTAGTAGTAATTTTTGACAATGCTTAATAGTAAATTATTGCCACAAATTTGGCAAAATACTTTTTGAAAATTTTCAGATGTAAATACTAATAATGAATAATATTGTGCAAAACTGCCCTCTCCCCCCAAAAAACAGTTTTCATTTCTGATATTAATATTTTCTAATGTGCTCCCCCTACCCCACTAAGAAAACTCATTTTTTCTTTCTTTCTTGGTAACATTACAGTCAATAAATATTACGCTGTATTACATATTGCTCAATAATTTTGCTCTGTGTAAAATATTGTATATACATCATAGTACACATATCATACAATATATATATATATATATATATTATATGGGGTGTACAATAGGATAGGGACTATCCGACATTATGATATAAGGAAAGACAATGTGGAGACTCAAAATTATTAAAAATAATTATTTCCTGACATGTTTCAGCCATATTAAAAAACAGCTTTCTTTGAAGAAGATTTTTTCGGTGGAGAACAGGAGGTGGTCGTTGCTGTAAATGAAAAAAGGAGAATAATGGTTTTTGGCTGACCTCTGGTGTGTGTGTGTGAGAATCATATGTGCTTGTGGGGTTATTCTTTGTGTGGGTATCGGTGTAGTAGTAGGCCTTTTTTGTTTGTCGTGTGTTCGGGGAGTGGGTAAAGGAGGAATTTCTTTGGTTAGGGTGTGTGGGTGAGGATCATGTGTACTTGCTGGGTGGCTCTTTGTTTGAGCATGTGTGAAAATAGTACTTGTTTTCTAGTTTGTCTTTGGTGGGAATGTGTGTGTGTATGTGTGAATCTTGGTGCATGGTTTGCGTCTGTGTGTGAGTCTAGGTGCATGGTTTGCGTCTGTGTGTGAGTCTAGGTGCATGGTTTGCGTCTGTGTGAGATTTTGGTGTGACTGTGTTATCCTGTCTATATGGAAAAGTGTGTTTTGTGTCAAATTTTTGTTGTTTCTTCTCCGAAGAAAGTTGTTTTTTAATACGGCTGAAACATGTCAGGAAATAAATAATTATTTTTAATAATTTTGAGTCGCCACATTGTCTTTCCTGTCTTTGTTAATATATGATTGACATTACATTTTTCAATATACTGTTAACATTTTTAACATTATAGTAAAAAGAATTACACTAATTTAAATAGTGCTCTGTATAAAATCATTACATAAAAAATCTGATTATCAAAGTTTGGATTTCATCAATTATATTGTGCAGTATTGAATATTGCATAAAAATATTGCTCAATACAAAATTTTATATTAAAAAATTTAAATGAGTTTGACTTTCATACTGAAATTATGATCAACCAAGTTCGCATTTCATCAATGGTTACATAATGACCCATGAAATTGTGCAATAATATTGCACAATACAAAATACATAGACCCATGAGATTGTGCAATAATACTGCCCAATACAAAATACCAAGATACATAATGACCCATGAAATTGTGCAATAATATTGCACAATAGAAAACACCAAGCAATAACATAGATTGTGAGAGTTCTGCTTAAAATTGACTTTGTACAAGACAAAATCACTGAACCAAATCCAAGGAATGGTTTTTGTGTGCGATTAATACTTCATGGCCAGAGCCAAACATTTGGAGAAATTTCAAAGAACCAAGGTGTGAAATATCAGACAGACTTTGGACATGTATATTTAAATTTGCTTTGTATGAAAACCAACTTAAAATTAAATATATAGAATTACTATTTTCCAAGTCGATATTACATTATTATTATATCACTAGTTAATCCTTTGTGAAAAAATTCATGGATATATTTGAATTTCTATGAGATGATGTTTTTTAAGGAATGAAAGAACATAGAATTTCCAAGGATCTGACTAGTTATTATAATTATAACATTTTTTGAACACATACTTCCATAAACTTTAGTTTTACATTCATTACTTTGGACATGGTATTTCATTTTTTGTATACTACCTAAAAATGTCCATCAAAAATCTATTAAGTATGAAAGAGGAAATGTGCTGATTGGTGTAGCCATAACAGAACATTCATTTCACACCCTAGAAATATCTCCAGATACAGCAGTGACCCCAAATCAAAATTCATAATGAGGCTCATTGTTCAACTTGATAGTTTTATTTTACAACGCTAGCATTCTCACTTTTAGGGGTCAGATCAACATTCAGATTTTTAAGGCCCGAGAAAAATTCATCAAGGGTTAGATTGTCATCACAATCAGTGGCAGATTAAACTTTAGGCTGAGTAGGCTTAAGCCTAAGGGCAACAGAGGGGAGGGGGTTAATTGAGTGTACAAAATGGTTTGAGATTACATGTGAGTATTTTGGTTTCTGTAACCGATTCATATAACTTCATGATATTATACATGTAGTACATTAAACATGTAGTACATTATACATAGTACAATGATATAAGTTATTTAATGTGACTTAACATTGCTTTATTCTATTCAACGGGTCCAGGAAATAATTGCTAGTGAGTGAGTTTTACCTAAATTTAAAACCAAAAGAGGACTTATATACATATCCTATACATATGTCTATGATAGATATATACAAATTCTATTACTATATAGATTTGAAACTTGAATAAAGAATATTTCCTGATTTTTGCATCTTACATTTGTATAAACAATATATTTGCCTTTTATCAACCTGGAGGACAGACAGATGTTATTCTTGTTAACATATAGGGGAAGAGAGCAATGACCAATCATTAAAAGGAGTAAATGGCAAAGCACAGATTTAGCGAGTCATGGGCAGACTCAGGTCTGAACAGATTTTCCCTAAAACAATACATTTTTCCATACAATAATTTTATATCATCTCTGTCCCATAATAGTTGCTACATTTAGTGTATGATATTTGTAACAACTACAAATGATATGTAACAACTATTATGGGACAGAGATGATATCTTTTATAACAGTTCATAAAGAAAAAAACATTTTAAATGCATAGATTTAAAGAAATATTTCTTTTATTGCAAACTCAAGAATATGCTTCCCCCAAAATAGGGAAAATTAGAGATCGTCTTATCCCCACCTCAAACTTAAAATGAGCTATACATAAAAGCATACACACTGACAAATGGATATATATACATATACATACACACATATGTGTGTGTGTGTGTGTATGTGTTTCAGACACGGGCCATCTGGGTAGGCAAAGTAGGCACTGCCTGCCCTGAGTAAAATCATGAAATATAAAAAGTAAAAGATTTTCAATTATAGGTTTGTAACTTAATGTATAATTCAGTTATTATTTTCATCTTAGGCAGAATTCTCCCATGCCTTCATCCTCAGTATATAAATGCACATAACTATGTAAAAAACCCACGTGCTGTGATAGCTGCTTCTTAGATTCATTTGACAACAGCCTCAGAAAGGAAGCTAGAATTGAGCCTTTGGCTACAATCAGTTTCCCGTTCACAGTCGGTAGGAAGTGGGAGAAAGTGGCTACAACAGCACAGACAATGTCTGCCTGTGGTGTTTTGGCTTTTATACTTTCTACTTTTTTCAAAATTCAACTCTGAGAAATCTTATACAAAAATCATTTTGTTACATTAACAATGTTCTATATAACCGGTTTATTTGTTTTTGAAATTTGTGTTTACATTTGAGAAAAAAAAACATGTAGAGAATCTATAGGAAAATTTTCAGAACTAATATATACACTCAGATAGCCTACTAATTTATTAAAGAAAAAGTTATTCTGCAAAAAAAAAAGTGGAAATGTTATTTTTACGTAAGAACTCACTCTTATTTAATTTATGTCACATCAGTAAATACTAAATATCGAACAAAATCGAAAGGTGTGAAAATTCTAAAAAGAAGAATTTTTCTTTTTTCCCCCCTGAAATTAATCTGATGCGTGTTAATTAATGCCCTGAATTTGAAACATTTAAAAATACAATATAAACTAAAGGACTGCATTGTTTAGCAACTTTTTAGTTTTATTTATTAAAATATATTATAGATTTACACACCTTAAAGGGTTTTGTTCACAATTTACTTTATAAAAGTCGACCGACTGCCTACTCATGGCACGTGCCTGATATGTATGAATATGTCATATGTTTGAGAGATTATGTTCGCTACCGAGGTGAGATTTGTTAAAATCAACTGTTAACTTGCAGCAGGGAGAGAATCCGGCAGTAAAAATATTCTTATTTTGTTATTGAAGAGAATGCAGATCAGTTGAAATTAGAATACAGACACGTATGAGATTAGGTGTACATGTCAACTTATGGGTACTTATATGTGTGTAGGGTTTTGATTAGTCAGCAGATGCCTGAGCTGGCAGTAGAGGCCTGCTGCCCCTTCGGAAGAGTATTTCAACAGTGTGGCTGTCCTGAGTAGAGTGAGGCTGGGCGCTTTGCAGAGGTTTACAGTTATTAATTTTTCATAATAGTTATTAAGTTTTAACTTAGTATAAGTTCCTGCAGCCTTACTTTTTATCTGACTCACTGATTTAAACTATCCCCCTCACACTAAGGGTTGATTTTTTTTCTTCAAATTTAGTAGAGCACTTTAAAAAACATTTGAGCTAAAAAAGAACAAAACAATAAAAAAAGTTGTTACATATACAATAGAAGCACCTTGCTCCTATCGTCCCACTTCAGTGGGTTATAACATCTTGGTTTAAAGGGTCGGTCATGCGCACGCCGTGCCTCACCTAAAATTTCATTGTCAAGGCCTTAAGGCTATTCACATACAGGCCATGCTGGAACCTGAGGATCTGAAAAACCCTCTAAAATCTTTTTTCGCAAAGCCATGAATATATATATATATATATATATGCAATTATATTTGTGCGTGATTATTACAACATATAAAAGCATATGTTTCTCTGTGTGTGTTTGTGTGAGTGAGTGTGAAAGAATAAAGACAGTGTTTAGCAATGAAATAATGTCTGATGATGATCGGAGAACCACCTGGTCAACACACAGTTAAGTTAGAACCAAGAATTTGAGAGTACTACAACCCAAAAACTTAACAATTTCAGATCCCATTCATAAATTTAAACAATCCTATAAACAAAACACCAACACTCATGGAGTTCTGGCTACTTTTTTTTTATTATTGTTTTTGCTGGATGTCTGGAGGGAAGATGCATTCAATTGCTTGCCTCTCTGCTGGACTGATGTCTGGATGCCATAAGTCCATGAGCAGCACAACCCGAGGTCCATCTGCCAGGGTGCCATGGTGATGAGCACTGTGTAGATAGGAGTCATCAAAAAGTATACATTCCCCGTATTTCCACTGATGAGATTCTTCGCTGACACGCAAATAACACTTTGAAGGGACAAGTAAACCTGCAAAAAATACAAAGAGTCGAAAATTATGGAAGAAAATTCATTTCAAGATAGGTTGATTGTTTTAGCCTTTAAATTCATAAATAAATGTCAATATCAAGGGAAATAACATGATTAAAATGATCTCCCTTTGACCATTTGGAGATTTTTAATTCTTTTTTGTATCCATTCACAGAAGCGTTCCATTATTTTTTAATTCTATTCATTGAAGAGTTCCACTGTCGGTTACAAGTCGTCTATGAATTTAAGAGTTAAGAATGAATATATGAACAAAATTATGAACAATTTATGTAATTATTCTGTTTGGTCCTACCTGCGTTTGAACGTTAAGCTTTCAGTAATAATATAAGGGGAAGATTTATATAAAATATATCATATAAAACTATTCCATGTTTCTCTAACATTTAGATAAAAACATGGCCGGGCAACAAAGATTAGAAGGTATAAGGGGGAGAATAAGAAGATAGAGGAAAAGGGTGAGAGAAGAGCAGCCGTGAGATAATAGATAATTTTAGTTGTCAACACCCATGGAATTTCCATCGGTTCAGCTAGTACAGCAATTAATTTAGATATCAAGCCTAGACAGAAAAACTGAGCAGGGTAGACATAATTGCTGACTTGACATTTCTGATATTCCTTCGTTCTATCCTCCATGAAACCTATAAACCACTCTTAACTACCCATTAATTTATTAATATTTCTATTGGGATAGAAAAACTAGTCATGCCATTCAATGACTATAAATTGAACCCAAATGTTTAAGATCAACATTATTATCTCAATGAGCTAATCCAGTGGTTCCTGATCTTTTTGCTCTAAGCCCCCCCCCCCCCTCAACAGCTGAAAAATACTGATGTCCTCTTTACTATAATAAAACAAATTTGGTGTCAAAAAGGTATAATAATATAAGGTTAAATTCAGAAATTTACCAAACTTTAGACTTAAATGAAAGAGAAAAATTTAGATTAAGAAACAATTTCAACAGGAAAAATCTTTTAATCAAGTTCTAAAGATTTTCGTCAAATATGAAATGCTATAATAATACCAATGTTTTAAATTTATAATTACTAGATAAGGATATCCTCACTTTTGGTGAGGATATAATGCTCCCTCGCTTACACAATGAATGTAAATAAGAATTGATTGAGCATCTCTAAATAACTGGCAGTGTACATGGCCAGATTAATTGAAAATGAATCCATCAATGATGGTTGCAATGTTGGTAGGCTTCAATGTGGAGAGGAAGAGTCTAGAAGCGACCAGAACATAAAGGATTAACAGAATTTTTGAGAATTACTTTTATCTCACATATAACCCTAATATATATGTTGCTAAAACCAATATTTTAGACGGATTGGTGTTTTCTAAATCCAAAAAGATATGTTCAGACATCGAAAAGGGGAATGGATTAGTTATATTTTTTTCTAAAATCAACAAAGACCAAGCAGAAATGAATTATTGCAATAAAGTAGCTGAATCTTCTCAAATGACAGTAGTTATAAATCAATTAGGATTTAGAATAGAAATAGTTAGGATTCAGGAGAAGTAAAAGTGAAAAGAATTTCTGGATCCACCCCACAATTTAATCTATTCTTGGTTTGCCCAAGATCTACCCAATGCCAATATATCATTGGAATCCATTGATAACTTTTGGAGATATGGGAAAACAGGAGTGAATACATAAGTGTGTGAAAATAAAATGAAAAAGTATCTCTCTATTTTTTCGTAATCAATTATGTGCCTTTCCTAAAATTTAATTGCAATTCATTGAGAACTTTTGGAGTTATTTTTGGTGTGATTATATAGCTACGATCCAAGGGAAGAAAAATTCCTGTATCCACCCAAAAATGTAATTATTCTTTACGTAGTCAGCCCAGTTCCGCAAAATATCATTGAAATTTATTGGAAATTCTTTTAGATATTGTGCATAGGAGATAGCTATGTGGGAGGAGAGGAACATTCCTTGATCCACTGCAAAATTCCATCACTTCTTTTGTATCCCATTTGCCCATCCTTCTACAAAATTTCATTGACATTTATTGAGAACTTTGAGAGATTGTGTGGACGGAAAGATGGAAATACAGACATGGGTGGATACATTTACCGCTCCCAACTTCTTCAGCAGAGGTAAAATATAAATAGTAGCAAAAATAAATAAATAAAGAATTAAACTATGTCTCGCCGTGACCAGGATTTGAAACAGGCTTACCAAGGCCACACAGTTTTAGGTCCTAACCTCCAGACGGTCACGGCTAACAATCAAAAGTTAAGTATGCATGCTTTATTTTCTTTCTAAAGACCAGAAAATGTTGAATTCATTTAGAATTGTGGCAGATATTGAGCTGTGTTGATACATAGCTACAATGTATGGAAGGAAAGAATTGCTGGATCCGCCACAAAATTTAATAACTTCTTCCCATGTCATTGCCCAACTTTCCTTACAATTTTGTTGAAATTCATTGAAAATTTGTGGGGATATCTTGTGGACAAATGAAAGGATGGACAAACATGGGTGAATACATGTATCTCTTCCAACTTCGTGGGCAGAGATAAAAAAAATAATAGCAAAAAAAAACAAAACAATGTTTTGCCGTGACCAGGATTCGAACAATGGTTATCACAGCGACTGTGTTGATGTCCAAACCTCTAGGCAAACACAGCTAAAAGTAAAATTAATGACATTTGAATTAATGAATTTGAAATTCATTTAGAACTTTTGCAGAAGTTGTGTTGTGTGGATATATAGCTACGATGTAGAGGAGAAGAAGATTGCTAGATCCACTCCAAAAATTAATAATTTCTTCCATAGCCCATTGCCGGGCCGGGCAAGAAAACCAAGAATGACTCACTTCAGAATAGCAACTATGATTCATCAACAACCACACATGCTGGAAATGTGATGAATCTGAAAAGAATGGTCTATCGATTGGTGAAAACCCCATGTTTCTATTTTCATTAATTTCCGAGTTATTAAGCTTCAAAAAGCGTGACGAACAGGCCAGGCCATGTCAGGATGGGATGGATTGGGTTGTTTTAAAAAAAATCTAAATGAATCTTTCAAAACATGTCTTATGGAACGGTAAAAAATGCATGCTTCTATCTTTAATAGTTTCCGTGATATAGGTCAGTTCTGTGACCAATACATTTGATAAGAAAAGAAAATAACAAAATCCAATTGTCAAGATATTTTCTATAGTTTTGAGAAGGGTCATTAACAATCAAATAGTTCATAAAGAACATAAAACACTCAGAGAGCATTTACTTCTCCCAACGACATACACTAACTAAAAACTGAATGAAAATCAGTTCATATATAGCTACAATGTAGGGGAGGTAACTCTGAGTTTCCATTTTTCAATTTTCTAACTATTGAAAAATAAATCTCTTAATCGAAAAAAAAACCTGGATCCACCCCAAAATGTAACCAATTTCATTGGCCCATGGCCCACCTTTCATTGAAATTCATTGAGAACTTTTGGAGATATTGTGTGGATAGACAGACATGAGTTAATACATACACCTCTTCCAACCATTCACAGAGGTAAAAAACTAGACTAAGCACAAAGGCCCCCAATGGAAGGGGGGCCCAAAAAACTTTATAAATGATAGTTCGCCAACTGCATTTCTACTGACATTATGCAATAACAAGGATATATTTGTACATACATGAATTGCATAAATAATAATTCAGCCTTTGGGGTTGTTTTCCACCAATTAAGTGATAGTGCATGTCCTTTGCAAATTTTCCTTTTTCATCAAATCTCAATAAATGTTAGGGGGGGCCCTTAATAACCAAAACCCCCGGGCCCCCAAATCTGTAGCTATCTCTAGCTATGCCACTGACTCAGCATAATGTAAGCAACTGCAACTCCAATTATGGGAGTTCATTCACAAATCGACAGAAATGTACTCCACTGCACATTCTTGATTGAAACTAAAAAAAGCATGACTCAGCTAAAATCAGCAGCGTCTGCGGAAATCTTGAACAGAAGAGGGTAATCCCATTGACGGATTGACGGAGCTGATAATCAAAAGCCGACAGAAAACTTTAACCCCCCCCCCCCCAAAAAAAAATAGAAACCATCACATGACCAACATCTTTTGGCAACATACTGTGTTGGGAATGATCAATTAAAAAATTGGAAAAAGGGGTGATTAATGAATAAGTGACTTCTCTCACCTTTTTTTGTTGGGCAGTGATCACAAAAAATTTCAAAAAACAAGTGTGAATGGCGCCAGACACAAACTAAGGGACTAATTTAGCGTAAACTTACATTGCAAATTGAACACTCCACTAAAAACATATATTTGATTTAAAAAACAAAAAAAAGAAATTTTTTTTCTAGACATTCTAAGGAGTAAATGTTTAGATTTTCAGCCCTCTAGCTCCATTGGTGTGGCCTGTATGCATGATACATACATACATACATAGCCAGCCAGCCAGCCAGCCAGCCAGCCCAACTTAAAAACTGAAGAAACATATGTGGACAGTTTTGGTTGAAGGTTTTTAAAAACAAACAAACACGGCTCTGATCTATCATGGGTCTGAAATACTTATGTATTACCCACCGGTGCCAGAGGTCAGGGTTCTAGCCCAAGCAAAAGCAAAAATCTTTAATTTTAATTTCCCAGCAACCAATGCTGCTCTATACCTTTTCCAGAACAAGTTTAAAAGTAAGGCAAGCAAATTAAAAAATACACCAAGCAAATTAAAAAACACAGCAAGAAAACTCGACTACTCAGCATAATGTAAGCAATTGTGACTCCAATTATAAGAGTTATTCATAGATCGACAGAAATGTACTCACTGCACATTCTTCATTGAAACTAAAAAAAAAGCATGACTCAGCTAAAAATCAGCAGCGTCTGGAAATTTCTAACAGAAAAAGGTAATTCCTTTAATTGATTGTTGGGATGCCTTCAGGATATCTGAAAATAAAGACAAACACGCACGCACATGCAAACAGATGCACACACACACGCACTGAAATAATCCCCTATCCAGCAACAAACTAAAAACCTACCATAAAATGAAACAAAAAAATAAAAAGATCAAGATTTAGTAAATAGGAAACTAGTATGACTAAATATTGAATAAATGACTTAATTTTGATTGTTGCTTAAACAGACCGGTTTACCCAATAACAAAAGGAAAGAAAAACTAAGCTAGCTTTTTAAAGAAAAATATGC
>VCCN01002112.1:7853476-7892065 GCA_006491835.1 Architeuthis dux | reverse complement strand
TTATGATGCTTTCTCTTTGGCCACAGTAAAGCAAAAGATAAACAGTTCAAGTAAAAGAGACGAATAGAAAATAACATTAATTCTTAAATTCATAAACTGCTTGTTATTGTCAGTGGAACTAGCATAAAAAATAGTGGAACTCTTCTGTAAATTGATTAAAAAATTAAAAAATTCACCAAATGGTCAAAAGGAGATAATTTTAAGTTATTTCCCTTGAATTCTATTTTCCTTGTATGAATATAAGCATTAAGGCAGAAAAATATTTTTCATAAAGAATATTGTTTTTAATGAATTTATTGAAAATCAATATTATGCGGATCCATTTTCTGTATGTTTGTAACCATAACACAACAAAAATGGCATATTGTAGTGAGATTTTTGTTAGCACAAAACGCTCTAACTTGGAGAATAAAGCAATTTCCAGTCCAATTTGCAATTTTGTGTGGTCAGCGTACATGTTAATAATAATCTATATTATAATGATTCGGTTTCTCAAGGAAGATAACTCCAGGTATATTTAATGCTAACTATAGCCTAATTTCCCCCCCATTTTCAAATAATTATAATATAAATTCTAGGAAATGACTTGATATTGAGCCTTTAAGCAAGTGAAGAATAACATGGTGTTCTTTCAATAAAAGGGAAATTATGAATCACTGCCACCCATATATGCTGTGTTTAAAAAGTTGGACTGCGATCATTAAAAATGAGTGAATTTTCAAAAAACAAGTGAGCAAAACCTAGTGACCAATTTAGCATAAGCTTACATTGAAAATTGAACCCCCTCTAAAAACCTATTTAGAGGGGGAATCTTCAAAAATCAAAAATAGTTTTTTCCCAACTCATTGAGGGGAATGTGTGTACAAAATTACAAGTTTCTACTATGAACAGTTAGAGCTGGGTGAACTATTACTATTACTATTTTGTTTAACGGCACACCTTGGTGGGTCATTTAGTGCCAGATTCAGTAGGGGGTGGGGGATCACATGTCCCCGTGACTAGAGACTTGAGGGGGGAGAATCCCAAATCCCTGTTACTGAGACAAATGCCACGAGGACCGAGATAAGGAAGCATGCTAATGGTGGTCGCCTCCCGACCAGCTGGCCAAGATATCCTGTGCAACTTCTCCCAGGACGATACCCGAGCATGCCACAAAACCCCCGAAGGGCTGTGGTTCTCTGAAGAACAGATACTACACTTTGATGTTTTTCTTTATTCACCTCCCCACAGCAGCAAATTAGACATGAAGTTTTTTTAAGGTTGGCCTGCACGCGAACGTGAGATCCCATGTCCCCGTGCCTAGAGACCTGAGAGGGGAGAATCCCAAATCCCTGTCACTGAGACAAATGACACGAGGACCGGGATAGGTCTAACAGCTCCGCAGGACTGATACCGAATGTGCTAATGGGGATTGTGACCAGCTGACCAAGATATCCTGTGCAACTTCTCCCAGGTATCCGAAGATACCCGAGCATGCCACAGGGCCGTGTTTCTCTGAACTTCGAGGCCATGGCAGTTTCGACGCACAGATACTAAACTTTGATCTTAGCGCATTATCAGCCACAGCCAAGATATCCTGCGCAACTTCTCCCAGGACGATACCCGAGCATGCCACAGGACCCCCGAAGGGGCGTGTTTCTCCGAACTTCAAGGCCATGGTGGTTTCAAAGAACAGATACTACACTTTGATCTTAGCCAAAAGGCTGCAAAGCGACCAGAGCTGGGTGAAGTCCGGATACATAGATATATAGAAACATATAAATGTCAGAACACATGAATAACCTAAACCCAGCAATAAACCAGTGTTGTGGGTAGCAGTGATTAATAAGCTACTTTTTCAAACTTCTTAGCCTGCCTCAACACCTTCTTAATTCCTTTATCCACTCCCAGTGAAATCATGGAGCTGAGTAGTTTTTAACTTTAACTCTAAGTGTGCATCTCTCCTGTTTATTAATCCATATTAATTCTTTGTCTAATCTCCTGTATCAGGGGTTGGCAAACTATGTCCAGTGAGCCACACCCGGCCCACAGCCTCAATTTATCCATCCTGCCAACTTTATTAATCACTTCTACCCACAACAGACTGGTTTAAACACTGTTGCTGGGTTTAGATTATGCTTGTGTTCGGACATTTATATCTATCTATCCGGACTTCACCCAGCCCTAACCGTTCATAATAGAAACTTGAAATTTTGCACACACACACACACATACACACACTTCAATGAGTAGGGAAAATGGTTTGTTTTTTGAAAATCCCCCACTCAAATAGGTTTTTTTTTTTGGGGGGGGGCAATTTACAATGTAAGTTTATGCCAAATTGATCCCTTAGTTTGTGTCCAGCAGCATTCTCATTTGTTTTTTTGAAAATTTGGACTTTTTAGTGATCACTGCTCACCACTGTTTAATTTACTAGGTAAAAAGAAGTATATATAGGTGGCGGTGATTCATAATTTCCCTTGGAATGTTAGTTGAATATATGACGTTGCATACAAAAATTCATTCTTTTCCTTACTATCTTTTGTTACCAAACAATAAAATTCAATATTGAAAAATGGAGAAAAAGTCTCATTTTTGCAGTGGCCTCAAACGAATCAATGTTTTATAGCTAGAAATGTTTTAACAATACGCAAGCTGTTTCCATAGCCTTTTATGATCATTGTTTTTGTTTTTTATATTATTATTATTATCAGCAGCAGCCGCCGCCCGCAAGACATAGAAAGATTTCTTATCTGGCCCACCCAACCAGAAGGTTGCCAACCCCTGTCCTATATGGCAGTGAATGCTGGATAATTTCATCACAAATGAAGAAAAGACTTGAAGCAACCGAGATGTGGGTTTACTAACGAATATTGAGAATATCCTGGACAGAGCATGTCAGAAATGAGGAGGTTTTAAGGAGAATAGAAACTACAAGGAAATTCTTGCTAACAATAAGAAAGAGACAGTTGGAATTTTTGAAACACATAATGAGGAAGGAAAGCTTAGAGAACCTAATGCTCACAGGGCGCATCAAAGGCAGGAGAAGCAGAGGTGGACAGCGGCTAACATTAAAAGCTTGAGAAAATGGATGGCAGAACATGTACCACAGAGAAAAAGAGGGGGTCGTAAAGGAGCAAGAATTGCTGAAAGGGACAAAAAGGAAACTGGAGAGCCATGATCACCCATGATCTGAAGGGATAAGCAGGGCTGGATTAGCCACAGCGTAGGGCCCAAGACGGGGCGGGGGGCATCAATAAATAGCAATATAACTTTATCACTATTCCCTTAGATCAATCATAAAATAATTTCTTAATACATTTAGCACGTGAATAAAAAATATTATTTTATAGGTAAAATACACCTTTTTTAGTTTATACTATGAGACGCCTTATTTTCACATTTGTAAATAACTGTTATTAATATCTTTATAATTTATTGTATATTACAAAAAGAGAAAATTGTTCAAGGCTATTACCAACAAATAATGAACAACACACACACTTTATGAATGCAGGCGTATATGTATAGACAGTGTTGGATTAAAGCATATACCAGCCTTTCTCATTGTTTTTTGTTTTTCTATTTCATTTAAAAAAATGTCTGCATTACTACAACAATTTCTTATTTATTCAAAATTAGAAATTTGAATCTATTAAATAGTAAGTCTTTATTTTCTTAAAAATCTGTGGGCCCCAAATTATGGGTGGCGTAGGGCCCAATGTGGTCTTAATCCAGTCCTGGGGACATGCACACAAAGAGTGAGAGAGAGACAGACAGAGAAGACCCTCAGAATTTTTGTCTCAACATATGGCAATCTTCAAGACCCTTAGAATTTTTCTGAAAATTTTTATTTATCTTAATTTCAGTAGCTGATATGCCCTGAAACGCAATTTTAGCCAATCTTGGATACATAAGTTTCGACCTCCCTCCCCCTCCCCAAATTTTGGAAGACAGTCAGCTCAACAGGCTGGGTCCGCCGCCTGGCATGTAATAAGATCTATTACAGCTTCACAACTGAAAACTAAGATATGAACAAAAGTTTTATTGACTTGAAGGGTAATGCATGCCAACAGGTATCAGACTGTCAGGAAACAAAAACCTGACATCTGAATACAAAATATGATCCAATGATTTGACTGTTAGGAAAAATATTGGATGCTTTCCAAAAAGAGAAAATTGTTCAAGGCTATTACCAAGAAATAATGAACAACACACACACACACTTTATGAATGCAGGCGTATATGTATAGACAGTGTTGGATTAAAGCAACCGGAGGCCCTGGGATAGGACAGGGCTTCTCAAAGTAGGGGCCAGGACCCTTCTAGGGTTAGAGCGTAAAGATTATTGGGGTTCGCAGATGTATAGGAAAAATCTTTTTTAAAGAATAATTATGAAACTAGTGTTATTTTTATTATCCCTATACAAAAATATACTCCTTTTGGAGCTTATTGTGAAAATGGCACAATGCTATTCACTATCTTAAAAAAAAAATTCTGTTTTAGTAATTTATTTGAATTGTACTAAACACTGTAAAACTTAATATAGATTATAAATACGTTGCAATTTTTGCCATTTTTTAAATTTCTATTTGTTTCTGATTTTTATTGTTACAGTTAAAATATAATTAATGGCAATTTTTAAAAAATGAAGTTTTTGTGGTAGTCCCTCATATGTTCTGAGGCTCTGAGCTGCAGCCTGCTCAGCCCATCTGGCACTGTGTATAGAAGAAGAGAGAAAAGACATAACCCACCCGCATGTATATACCAGCCTTTCTCAACCTTTTTAGACCGGAGGAACCCTTGAAATAACTTTCATTTCTCAAGGAACACCTGCATAAAAATATTATATATACAGCTAGCAGCACATCAATGTGTGCAAAAACTTAAAAGTAATTATCAGTATTCTACAGGAAGATAGTTTTCTACGTCCCCATCTGGAGTTTGCTTCCCGCATATGGTCTCCTAACCTGAAGTACAACTCAGATACCATACGTTCAGAGGAGAGCCACCAAGACCATTTTGAGGCTGGGAGATATATCTTATACTCGAAAGATTAAAACAACTTAATCTAAAGACCCTTGAATACAGAAGAAACCATGCTGACCTACTAGAAGTCTATAGAATCCAGAACCACATACATAGAGTGGATACTGATGTTCATTGCCCAAAATGCCCGGATAAGAAAATGCTCACTTCATCTATCTGCAATAAAACCAGGACACAACCATAAACTACAAATTCAGACCTCCACTGGTGTTCGAAGAAAATTTCTTCTCAGCAAGAGTGGCTGGATGGAACAGCCGAAGTGAAAAGACGGTCACATCCGAGAATATCAATATTTTAAAAAATAATCTTTGTTCGGATATCAGACATACCAAATTTAATTACCATTTTTCTTATTAGTTTAAACCCAGCCCAACAACACTGAAACTGGCTTAATGACGCAATTAACTGCTGTCAAAAAAGCCTATTTCAAGTAATTCAAGTAATATTTGTTCATTTTGGTGAACATTCTAAGATACTCTATTTTTTTGCAGTCCCTTCTCACCGAAAGGACATTTAATTTAAAAATATAAATGGAAGTCAGTTTACTTAAAAAAATATTTGTAAGATTAGCTTACTTTTCATAAAAATAATGTTTTTCATTAACTTTATATACTTACATAAAAATATAAGAACTAAGAATTTTTCCTAAAAAAAAAAAAAAACTGAAATTTATAATGATTTTAAAAAATGACGGACATTGCTCTTTCTGGTGCATCTGGAGTCAAATGTCATCAAGACCAGGACTGCTGCTTGTTATATAAAAACAGCTCAAACGAAGCAAAAGTCAGGTGCTTTTCTCATGCATGTCGCGGAACCCTAGGTTTGAGAAAGGATGGTATATACTTGTGTAAGTAAACTATATAAGTCACTATACAGCAATGAGCAGATTCATTGCTGCTCTGACAAACTTCGATCAGCCAGAAATTGTGATCATGATGTTTTGGGGTATTAACTCTGATAATACTTTTAACAGCTGACTCCTACACTGTTTAACACAACATGGCATCAGATTACAATTACAAAATATTTATTAATTTAATATTTATTATTATTTATTTATATTATTAATACTATTATATACCCACTTAAGGGCCGAACATTAAGCTCGATGTCAAGTTATTCCCTTTGTATCGAATTAATTATATAAAATGTTTTATAACAATGTCATATCGGGGGACGCCTGTACCGATATAATAAATATGTCATCATTACTGTGACCATAAAATCAGGGTTCCGTTCCGCATTGTAATTGTATAGTAAATTGAACCACCCCGACTAAAACATAATGTAACAGGGAAAATCACCCAGATTTGTTTTATTCTCTAATTTAGAGCATCCTGAAGATGCAGGGCTAAGAAAATTCTGCCAACCATGTGCCGTTCTTGCTAGGTTACAGTAACATAATTACATACGAAAGTGAAAAACAGAAATTTTCAAACAACATTAGGTGTGTATAAAGTTTTGAATGGGGAAAAAAAAAAAAATGGTTATTTTATGCTATCTATCTGTAATTATATTTTGCTGATTGTTTCACCAAGTCAAAGTGGTTTCACATCTGAAACAACATAAAACGAAAAGTCACCCCCTTAAAAAAAAAAAAAAAAAAAAAAAAAAGCCCATAGACTGGCAATTGGACACGGTATGGAGAGATTTGGATTCATGCCTTCCCCAATGCACTAACCATAATTTTCATTTTCAGAATCACTACAAACTGTATCTCTTTCCTTTCAACAAAAGAACTTACAGAAATAAAATGTTTCAGTCATGAGATATTAGAGTTACAGACAAATTCTTGTGAGCGAGGCTGCCACATTTGGTACATCCAAACCAAATTGGTACTTTTGACTACTTTCTATACGTTTGGTACTATGCTTGGAAAATTTAGTACGTTCTGTCAATACTACTACTGACCCATTTGAAAAATCTTGTTTAAGATGAGAGAAAAACTTTGTTCAAATGAAAAAACAGAATTTGAGTTAATTTTGATTCATTAGTGTTTAACAGGTTTTTCTTTTGTATTAATTTTGATCACTACTTATCTTACTTCGTCTAATAATAAAAATAAACTAGCATTCCAAAAGAAATTATGAATCACCACCACCCATATATGTTGTGTTGGGGTGACCAATTAAATAGTGGGAAAAAGGGGTGATCAATGAATAAGTTACTTCTCTCGCTATGATCACTAAAAAAAGGTCTGAATTTTCAAAAAACAAGTGGGCACAAACTTTAGCATAAACTTACATTGCATATTGAACCCCCTCTAAAAACCTATTGTGGGGGAGAGATTTTCAGAAAACAAAAAAACGTTTTCCCTACTCATTGTGGGGAGTGTGTGTGCGCAAAATTTCAAGTTTCTACTATCCGTCGCTAAAAAGGTTGAGATCTCACAAAATCTTGTGATAAAATCACCAGAATGGCAACACTGTGGCGGAAGCGGGACAGACATAATACCCGCACTGAGCATGTTCAAAGCTCGAAATACATGTTTGCATATTTGGAAAAATTTACACAGCATTCATGGGGGGATTGTCCCTCGGCACACAGTTTGAGAACTACAGATGAGGGTGGTTTTGAGAAGAAGCAGTAAAAAATGTAAAAAAAAGATGGAAAACGAAAGTGAAAAAGAAAAGGAGAGAGTGACAAGGGAAAAGATAGTCATTAAATAACACTTTCCGGCAGTACTTTTTATCCCTGCCAAAGTTAATGAAATATTTCAATGCAAAAACTATTCCTGCCACACGTTAATGAACAATATTTCAATACAAAAACTATTCCTGCCACACAATGAAATATTTTGATGCAAAAACTATCCCTGCCACTTAATACAACTAGTTCTCAAGCGTTAATGAAACGTATGTCAGAGAATGGCAGGGAGTTTGTTTACGTTTGAGAACTAGTAGTATCAGGGAATGGCAGCGAGCAGCAGGGATAAAAAGTACCACCGTAAAGAAGCTAAAACAAAAGCTAAAACAAAGGGAGAACAAAATAGAAATAGAAATAGGAGAGAGTGACAAAGGAAAATCTAGTCATTAAATAACGCTTTCCAAAGAAAGAAAAGGTATCACAGTTTTGTAGCCAGACTATGGAATTCTCAACAGTGAAAATCAATGACATTCAATTTTCATTCCGTACTCCTACCCCTCCTTCTCCACAACTTCCCTATTTTGATTCCATAAAATCAATCACTCCAGATTATTGATTGGTATTGTTAACAACATTTCAAAACAGTTTCACATCAGCGACAGCGACACGGATTTGTTTGGGACATGGTAATAATTCCACAGCGGAAATAATTGCTAATGAGTCCATTTAAGTAGGTTTCTCAAATGAAATGCAACATTATATTCCTTTATAAAATATTTTGTCAAATGTAAAATAATATGTTTATGAATGCATATTACACAAACGTTTACTGATGCCGCTTAATGCATTCTTTATTTAAATTTTAATTCTATATAGTCATAGAATTTTAATATATTTATCATAAACATAAGTATAGGACATGTATATAAAAGCCTCTCATTTTCTTCATCCATTTGACAGTCTGAGTGATCAAAAACATTTAGCTGTGGAATTATTTCCCCGTGGAATTATTTCCTGGACTCATCTATTTTTAGCAAGACCATACATGTGAAGCATGGTAAAATCCTATCTACTGTTTTAGGTATCTGCCTCCTGGTATCAGATCAACTGTTTACTGGGAGACAATACAATTCAATGCTTGTATGTACAAAGAGACATGTTTTAATCTAACCAATGGGGTTTTTGTCCGGCTCTTCACTTTCAGTTTGGAGCTTTTGGCCATATAGGTTTTGTCCAGCCTCCAGCATTCCTGGCATCTTCCTTTGCACTGAAAACCATCTTTAGAAGCCTGGTGCAGCTTATTGTGAATAGAATGAAAAAAAACATTTTTCTGTAAACCCTGACAACAGATGACTAACACTGACAAATTTAGACTAGAAATATTTGTAGAATTTAAAATAAAATCAATCCGAATCAATTTAAAATTCTTAAGAACTCAGTTGTTAAAGGGGAAGAAGAGATGACAAAGGTTACACATGAACAGGTCTGGTTAGTCACTCAATAGAAACAGTCATGTGACCAACGTCTTCTGGAAGGATGCTGTGCTGGGGGTGATCAATGAATAAATTACTTCTCCCGCCTTTTGTTGGGCAGTGATCACTAAAAAAGTCTGAATTTAACTTCTTTTTTTTACACAAACTAAGGGAAGCATGAACTTACATTTCAAATTAAACCCACCCCACTAAAAACCTATTTGGGGGGGGGGGGATTTTAAAAAAGCAAATCTTTAAATTTTCAGCCTTCTAGCTCCATTGGTATGGCCTTGTACACCTGATACATACATAGATAGATAGATAGCCAGCCAGATCAATTTAAAAACTAAAAAACCTATGTTGACAGTTTTGGTTGACAGTTTCTAATATTGACCTACACAAGGTGTTTTTTTTTTTCAACTGTTCATAAGCAAGTTGCTGCCATGCTTCAATAAATAATGAAAAAGGTTTTCTAGAGAGGCACAGAGGAGAAATGATGTGAATCATTTTTTACAGCAGTAGTTCCCAAACTTCTCTCTAATATCTTATGGGAAGCCACGGCACACACTTGGGGAATGTCTGATTTACAGGACTCATGGCCTAAATTTGAAATTTATTTATCCTCCTTGATTCTGAGTCACAAATCGAAATTTGAGATTTATAATCATTATCCTCCGGTTTGCTTATATAACTACCAAGCTGAGTCTGGTAAAATTCAAGATTAGCGTCTTAAAGGGAGGTAATTAAATTCAAAACATTTCCACGTTAGATTTCGCTGTACTATGTTTGTCTGGGACCTCAGAACAGCATTTCTTCTTCACAAATTTCTAAATTTTCTCTAATCAGTTTTAGGGTTAGGATTATCTAAGTCAATTGTGAA
This sequence comes from Architeuthis dux, assembly GCA_006491835.1. Taxonomy (NCBI): domain Eukaryota; kingdom Metazoa; phylum Mollusca; class Cephalopoda; order Oegopsida; family Architeuthidae; genus Architeuthis; species Architeuthis dux. The sequence goes on along the minus strand of VCCN01002112.1, from coordinate 7,882,099 downwards.
CTGAGAAAATTTCAAAATTTGTAAAGAAAAAAAAAGCCTCAGACAAACATAGTGCAGCGAAATCTAACGTGGAAATGTTTTGAATTTAAGACGGAAAAGGTAACAATCGCCTAAATTAAAATTAAAAGATATTAAAAAATTATTTAATTGCCCATTTGGAATGTGCTATTCTTAATTTTTTTGTTATTCATTCAATGCTGAAGTTGGAGTTATCTCCTGTAATATTAGACGCTAATCTTGAATTTTACCACTTAGCCTGCATTTTGACTGATTAGTAATAGTAATAAAGGAACATTTTAGATGTAACAAATCTGTTTATGACAAAATTATAGCAGTTTTTTTTTTTCTAACTCTAAAAAATAAAATAAACAAACAAAACCGTCATTTTGTCCCTCTTTAACTTGAATACACACCTGAGAAATGTATTAATTGTTTAAAATCACAAAAAGAAGAGACAAACAAAAAACAAGAGTCAGGGCTGATTAAACTGATTTCTGAAGTAACAGTCTATCACGACAAAACACAGGTTTAAACTAATTGTTATCAGTAGTTAGTTTGTTCCTTCCTAGAAGACAAACAACCGATTTACTTAACAGGATAAAAATCGAAACACTGTTGTTCAAACATTTCACTTCTTTTTCTTCCTCTTGTTCTTATTTTGATTTACCTCCTCCTTTTCTTGTTCTTCATTCTTTTCCTCTTCTACATTTTCTACTCCTCCTCTTTTTCTTCTTCAAGACTAATGTTCAAATATTCGCTTCATTTCTGTTTTTTTACACCCAATTTATGTTTTTCCGTTCCCCCTAAAGTTATTTTCCGTATGAAATGATATAAGCTTTGAAATAAGCTTTTTAAAAAATCATCTTAATTCTTCAACTGTAAGTAAATATAAATATAAAACTTTTTAAAGATGCTTCAGCTTAACTGTCGTCAACAAAGTTAATATTGAAAGTGCAAGCAACCTAACGAAGCACACGTGAAAAGTGAAAAATAACCATGTACAAGAAGAATGGAGGGTCTACAAGGAAAAACATTTGTTTGGGGCAGACCAAAGGACTTGCTACTATGTGGGTCGTAACGGGGGGGGGGTAGTAGTTCACCTACTGCATTTGTTAATAACAAATCTCACTAAATATTGGAGGAGCCCCCCTCAAGGAGCCACGCCCTCCACATGGCCTTCAACAAGCTCATGGGCTTCATCAGGGGCGTAGCTGGAGATTTGGGGACCCAGGGCGGGGGCTTGGCTACTTAAGGGGAACCTCCCTGCAACATTTAGTGCAGTGGTTACCAACCTGGGGACCGCGGACCCCTGAGGGCCGACAAGTGGGGTGTCCGTGGGAAGACCTTTCAAAAGCCTGGGTCCGTGAGCCTCCTTTGGGGGTCCAGGGAGGGGGGATTTAAAATCGATCCTCACTGTGTACTCTACAATTGTGACTTATCTATCATCCACGATATACCAAACCTTTTTTTAAAACTCCAGGCATCATGGACAGTGGACACTATCCGTCCCGTTGGAAATGCGGCTTCTTGGTCAATATCAAAGTGTAGTATCTGTTCTTATCAGCTTAATATCTGATACGTCACCGATGTGGGGACTTCGATATTAAACTGATTTTTGAACGGAAAGTAAGGGTCCAGTTTAGCATTATAGTTATATACTGAATAGAACCACCACCCTAAAACCTGTAAAAGAATTTGGCAGACTATGTAGGGAAGGTGGTCCCGATTGTAAAGTTTCACACACTCGCTCACTTAATGTTAAAATTTATAAAAACAATTTAACAATTTTAATTATTCTGTTTTTGCTTTTACTAATTCTCTTATTTCTTTTTATTTGTGCGCCGTTTTTAACATCGAATGAGCGAGGGTGTGAAACTTTACAATCTGGATCACCTTCCCTATACTGTGCCTTTTTTCTTCTCAAAATTGACAAATTTCCGGAGGATACGAACGTCTTAATTGATTGATTGAAAGCACATTTTGAGAAACACATTTTTTTTATCGGAAAACGGCGATGTAAACTTAACCGAATCTTGACCAAAAGAATTACGGTTATTATTTATATATTGAAGCGGCGTAAACTTGTCATTTTTGTATGGACGGCGTAAACTATTTTTTCAATGGCGAAACTATCATCGCAATGCTTTCATTTGTTCCATAACTTATATCCTTTGTAATTAAATTTAATAAAATGCAGTTTTAAATGGTCATGTTTTCTGCTTTCATTTGTTCCATAATTGACTTATATCCTTTGTATTGAAATGTATGTGTGTTTTAATGTTCAAAATAGTTTACGCCGCTTCAATATATTAAGTATCCTGGTATACATAGTGACCTAGTTTACGCCGCTTCAATGTATAATTACCAAAAATACTTACCTAAATGACATCGGATTCTAGTGTTGGTGGGCCCATAATGTTCAGCAATATCGGTTTCTGGATAAAGTACCGAAAAATAAACATTGCCGAAGACATTTTCAGTCATCAAATTTGGTAAAGTACTAAGAATATCTATAGTCTTCGGACAGTATTTGGCATTGTCTTGTATCCATTGTCCCTGGTTCTGTAAATGGAACAAACTCCATTGTCCCTGAGAAGTGGCATTGGTTTTCCATCGACCCCGGACCTTGCCACTGATACTCCATATCTGACGGAACTCCTCGGAAATGACACCAAAGTGTCTATGTAAGATGTCCATGTCCTTACTCAGTGAACCTGCATTTTTTATTATGGAAGACGTTGGGGATGGGATAGATATTAAATCATCTATCCCAGTTGTTTTAAATGGTTCTATTCCTACCGTACCTCCTTCGGCTTTTCCGTTCGAGTGGCTGTGATGGTCCGGTGGTGAATGACCGACCCACCACCACGGACTTGAGGACAAGTCGTCTAATTGGAACACAACAGGATTTTGCAGGTGTTTTTCGTCATCTGCAATTCGGATATCAGGCACAGCGGTGTAATGAAATCTGGTTCGGAGACTGTCCTGCAGTTTACAGAGACCCGTGTTGCCACATTCCAAGATATAAAGGGTGAGTCGGCGCCTGGCTTCCCTCAAAACAAACAATTTGCGGTTACAACGGACACACTCTAACGACGAACACATATCGGATTGTTTCTTTTTCCTTTCACTTCTTTTATGTAATAGTTGGAAGACAATGTAGGTGGCCGCAGTCAGTGCCATTAATACAAGACCAGCTCCCGTTAACTCAATCAGGAACTCCATAACCCTCGTGTTGTTTAGGTTGTAATAATCCATAAATAACTTCAACATCTTGTACAATAATTACAAGTTGCAAAAAGCACACGTTTTAAAATTAAAATTTAAAAAAAACAACAAAAGCTTAAATAGCTGTGTTGCACCGGAATATTTTCTTGAAATTGAAGAACAAAACGGAGGAAGAGAGAGAAAACATCTTCCTCCTAACGGGATTAAAAGCACTTTTCATTGATCGGATATTGTTTTTAATATCAGCTGTCGACTATCATTGGAACTGTAGTGAAGTTGTATTCTTATTACTAAGCTCCATTCTGACTACTATACTGCAGCAAGCACGGCAACCATCTCTTAGCTTTGGCCTTTCTTTGTAAGCAAACGGTTCGCAAGCGATTAAACAAGCGTAAACTATTCTGTTAAGTGGGTTGCAATGCATTCCTTCTTCCACCATTCGGCTTTGTGATAAAAGAATCAATAAAGAAAGAAAGAATAAGAATGTCTTCTTCTTCTTCTTCGTGTTGTTCAGCTGACGATGTGGTCGCTTCTTTCTCTTCCTGCCTTACAGAGTCAGCAGCTCCGCACATTCGACATTATTGATTTTTATTTTTTTAAATCAAACAAACAACGGAATAATCGATAGAGGCAAACTTTTATCGATTAAAAATATAAAATACTTTTTTGGTATAATTAACTTGAAAAGTAGAAAAGAATAATCGATAAAATAAATATTAGTGTTGTAAGAAATCCCCACAAACAGACAGTTTAACGTCTGCTATATAACGGTTGCTATTGGTAACAAACAAACTTTTAAAAACAAAATATGAAACTTCACGTTTTTTTATTTTTAGTTCTAAAACATGAATTAATGACTTTATTAAAAGTTCTGCTGTGATTTATATTTTCAAAGTAAAGTTTATGTACTGATTAGAGTACAGGGGCGGATCCAGGATTTTGAGTAAGAAGGTGGGGTCTAATCTTTTTTAAAAACTGTCTATAATTAATTAGACAATAACAATGGATATAATACTTTTTTGTTTGTAAGGTTAATTGTGATTACTTAGGATTATTTGGGTTTTTTAAATTTATAAAACTTCTTTTCTAGATATTAATTTTTTTTTAAATTGTGCTTTAGCCGTTGTCCAAGCAGGGGGTCCGGACCCACTGGACCCTCCTCCCCGGAGTGCCATCATGACTCAACTTGCAGGAAAACAATAATAAATACAAACGTTACATACATACATTTTAATGAAACAGAATTCATTTTTTTAATCTTTAACAATAAGAATATAAATAATTTATGATTTGATACACCCTATTTCAGAATTTGTTCATTAACAACACGGATTTTCGTCTTTTTTACTTTGTTTTAGTTTTAATATGCAAAGTTTCGACCGGCCCTTTCTCCACTCAAGTGGTTTAGTGGTTAATGCTTACTAAATGTTTTAGTAGCCTGTTTTTTAGTGTATTTGGAAAACAGCGCAGGGTCTTTGTTTCAAAACTGTAAAAGTTTTAAAATATAAACTACTTATAGTAAAAAACAAAATAATTGATAATTGCTAAAGTTTCCATTAATTTAATATTGCTATGTCTGCAAACGAAGTTGGAAGAGGTATTCACTCGTCGTGTCTGTCAGACTGTCCGTCTGTCTGTCTCTGTTGAACACAATATTTCCGAAAGTTCACAATGAATTACAATGACATTTTGGGGGAGGGTGGGCAATTCTACAGTTACCACCCCTGCACCGTAGCTACACATAAACAGATTTTCATTCAGTTTTTAACTTTTTTATGACGATGTTGCTTGTTGGCAGAAGTGTGCGCTCTCCGAGTGCTTTAGTTGATGTTATTTATTTTAAAAATCATTGCTGACCCAGATCCTAAGCTGAAGCTACTACATTAGTATCGATACAGAAGTTTTTTTTGTATATGAAGCTCTACAACTGCAACTACATAAACACACATACACACACAGATTTACACCCACACACAGTACACACACGCACGCGCACAGACAGAGAAATACTCACATACGGCACACAAACATACACACTGACACAGATATACTCACATACAACACACATATACACACAGATATACTCACATACAACACACACATACACACAGATATACTCACATACAACACACATACACACAGATATACTCACATACAGCACACACATACACACAGATATACCCACATACACAGCAACACACACATACAGCACACACAGATATACTCACATACAGCACACACAAATATACACAGATATACTCAAACACAGCACACATAGATACACACAGATATACTCACATACACAGCACACACATACACACAGTTATACTCATACACACAGTTATACTCATATACAGCACACATACATATACAGATATACTCATATACAACACACATACATACACACAGATATACTGACATACAGCACACACGTACACACAGATATACTCACACACATACACACAAATATACTCACAGACAGCACACATACAGAGATATACTCACACACAGATATACTCACATACAGCACACACACAGATATACTCACACACAGATATACTCACACACACACACACAGATATACTCACACACATACACACAGATATACTCACAGAGCACACACAGAGAGACTCACATACAGCATACACACACAAACATATTTTCAGAAGTTTCTGTTTTTGTCTAAAGGGGGGAAAATTAAAAAAATAAACAAAAAAATAACTTCACTTTCAAAACATGTACATTTTTTAAAACTAAAATACAGGAATACCTTGAATAGTGCAGTTTTTTTTTTATTAGTGTGGGTTTTGATGTAGTATGATTATGGTATTGCTGTACAAATTAATGTAACTAAGTATTAGCTGAAAAAAACATCAAGGATTTTTCTGGTCAGTTGGGGGTTAAGGATTTGAGTTAGGCTTCAGTCATGGAGTAATGGTTGCTATAAAAATACTCAAGATTTTTTTTCTGGCCAAAACACACAAAAAATGGCCAAATGCAAAAATTGTTTATAAAACATTGCAATACTGCAATTTATTAAAAATACTATTGCAACTAAGTTCACTTTTTTGTTCCATACGAATGGCAGAAAGTAAGGGTTAAGTTTAGCATTACAATTACATTTTAAATGACCTTAAAAAATTGACTTTTTTCAAACTGACAAATTACCTGGGGAAACAAAGGTCTTATGGATGGAAAGCACAAAAACTTAATCTTTTTCTATTTTTTTAAATAAAATGTTTGAAGGAAATGAAAAAATGCCCAAAATTTAAATATGGCCAAATCAAAAACATGGCCAAATGCTTTCCAAAAAGGCCAAATCTGGCCATGAAATGGCCAAAATGGCAACCCTGGTTCTTATGGCTCTGTTGGTACATGTAGGGGTGTCACCATTTGTTGGGGAAGTAGCCATCTTACAATTTGGTGTCTGACATGTCCAATAATAAAAATAAATAAATAAGAATATTGTTCAAAGGGCGGAAAAAGGTGGTGTGTATTGCTGGAATTAAAAGTTCAATGTGAGTGGCAATTGTAATAGGGTGTGAGTAGTGAGTGAGTAAAGTTATGTATGTGTCTATGGAGAGAACAGTCCACAAGTGTGTGTGCGCTATGTATATCACCAGGTGTGAGTAGCAGTTCACATGTGTGTGTGCGTTATATCTATAACCAAGTGTAGAGACAGTTCATGGTGTGTATACATAAGTGAGAAGTTAGTAGTAATCTCAACTTGCTGGCAGGGCAAAGAGAACAGTGTAATGAGAATGATATTTAATGTCTCTTTGAAGTGTGATGCACCTCCGCCGAGTCAAAGTTCTAAAATGAATCTCCCACTACCAGTCACATGATTGTCTTACTTTTAAGAGAAAAAATCAGCTCCTGGCAATGGTTTAGGAAGTCGGGCTATGATTGGTTGATTATTATTTATATGTCGCTTTTTGAAGTTTTCCAACAGTTAATACTTTGTGGAGGGAAAATTTGTATAAGTGTAGCAGAACTGTTTAGTGGGGAAGGGAATGTAAGAGATAAAGCATTCGTTGCATGTTAGTATAGGGAAAAAGTGTCTCAGAAAAATTTGGTTTAGAAAGGTTTTCCCCGATTATAGGTCACCTGGGGTAGCAGAGCTTGGGACAACATGTGGATTCGATGGGAGTTGATTGGCTGAGTGGGAGCAAGGGGAAGCCTTTGGATTTGGGGGGAAAATCAGTGAGTAGGTAGTAGCCTCGCTGGCTGGCCAGAGGGAAGACGTGGAATGTCTAGGGCCAGGCGTTTTTGCTACTACAACAATCAGTAGGAGTTGACCACGGCACGATGAAGATGGGTGACTGGAGATAGAATAGGGGGGTGTTGATGTAGGAAATAGTAATTCGCTTTGTGTCTTCTCGTTTTATCGGACAGTTTCTAAAAACTGCAAATAAATCGAATTACTAAAAACACCTATTTTTTTACATTGCCTCTTTATCTTTCGAGATGACCCACCTTCCCATTTTCACCTGTGACACGAAGAACCAATGACTGCAGTCTTGCCAAGTACCAGAGTTTCCACAACGGTATCTTGTTGGCACACCACACATCATGGTACATAAGAAAATGGTGCGAAATCCTGGGAGCACTTTTCTGTACAAAATTTGTTCACTTACGTTTAAGTGGCCCTACAGCTCCATAGAATTATAATTATATATTTAAAAAAATGATCCCCATAACAATTAAATTTTAAAAGCTAAAATTACAGGTTTAGGTGATAAGAATTTTGATAAAAACTGTAGAACACCAACGCTTCTTTTAATCACTAGGTAGAATTTTCAAAAAATATATCAAATACTTATTGAAAGAAAGAAAAAGGACTACAAGAATTCGGTTGACTGTTCGTGTTGCGATTAGTCTACGAGAAGACATTCATAGCAATAGTGTAGATATGATTTCCAAGGTTTAGGTTCGGGGTTATTGGTGGGGGTTGGCTGTTTTCCGTTATTTTTTCAAGTACTTAGTAAATATTATAAAAGAACTAAATATTATATAATGATTAAATACAAATTTACTAAATATTACAAAAAAAATAACCACAACCCTTAGAAGTCATATTTCCACAAACCGATTTAATTCACACGTGTCTTTCATTTTGCATCAGGTTTCTGTGAATGGCTGCTTCAAATAGCGATTTACATTTTAAATTATTGCACCTTTTTTTTTCAAATGTTCGATTAAAAAAATTCCTTTGAGGTGCCATGAAAGAGTGCCTGCCCAGGGGTGTAGTTGGAGATTTTGCGGCCGGGGGGTTGGCTCCTTGAGGGGCCCCCTCCAACATTTAATGAGATTTGTTATTGTATAATGTTAGTAGCAGTAGGTGAACAACAGTTCATAAAGTTTTGGGGGCCCACGCTCAATTGGTGGTTCAGCGGTGTGGGGAATTAACCCCCCCCCCCAGTACGCCCTTGTGCCTGCCATTAAATTTATTATCGTCATTTTGTTGCTGTATTATTGAATCGTCTGTTTTCGTCAATTTTACGAACATTTTTTGAGGGTTTTTTTTCTGTGATCAGGTATTATTCTCTCATTATACTTTCTTTTTTTTTTAATTATTACCTCTGAGACTTTATTATGGTTTAAAACAGTTTTTTTTAAAAACACGCCAACATGGCCAAAAAAGAAACGGTTTAGTTTTAGGCTAAAATTCGTTTTTTTACAGAACGCAGTTCTCTAAGAAGAAAATATTTTTTTCTTTCAATTTTAGGTGCTTTCACTCCATTAGACCCTACAACCATCCGAAATGTTGTTAGTTACTAGAAAAATGTTTTTCTAAAGGTTTTACGAGGGGAATTCTATTTACAATGTAACTAACTGTATAATGATAAAGTGGGCACATAGCTTCCGCCATTTTTACAGAGGTACTGCTCATAAGAGTTATGGTCAGTTATTTCATTTCGGGATAACTTTAATTCTTTTAATAATTTTACATTTTTTAGGATTGGGGTTGGTTTTAGAGAAAATGTAGAGAAGGTAGTCCCGATTGTAAACGTTTACACTCTCGCTCACTCGATGTTAAAAACGGCGCATAAAGAAATAATAGAATTAATGAGAGAAAAACATAAGTAAATACATAAATTATATTGTTATTGCTTTGAATGAATTAAAGTGTTAAATTATTTTTTTTATTTGTGCGCCGTTTTTAACATTGAGTGAGGGAGGTGTTAAACTTTACAATCAGGATCACCTTTCTTACATTGTGCCTTAACCCAAATCCAAATCCAAAACGCATCTTAACATTTCGTAGAAAGAAACACTTACAAAAATTTTAAATAAAGTTACAATTTAAAATAATCATACGGTTAAGTTTCATATGGCACCCACTTGTTATGTTAGCTCAACTTGTTACTTTCGTTATTTCAAATAGTCACTTTCTTTCTTTCTTTCTTTCTTTCTTTCGTAACTTCAGGTAGAGTTGATTCAAAACTTAGAAGCTAACGTAAAACATTAAACAAAACATTTTCTGATCAAATTTGAAAAACAACTCGCCGAAAACGATAATAATATATTTTTTAAATTCCCTAAATTCTTTTTCTTTTCATTAATAAAAACTTACTAATAGTAAAAAAAAAAAAGAAAAAAAGAAAGCCTAACTACCGTCCCCACCGCCAAGTTGCCATTGGCAACCATAAAGCGTCATTCTTATTTACTTAACTCTCCGATATGGCAGAGTCGAGTCGCAAATCATCATTTTCTTTTTTATTCCAGAAATATCACGAACAATGGATAAGTAACACTTTTATATATTTTATACTTTATTATTTATTAATGTAAACTGTTTTAATTTATTTAAATTCAACGCCGGGGAAAAAAAAAAAAAACAGAAGAAAGAAATGGACGACTTGCGAGTTGAATGGATCAGGGATCGAGTCTACGAAGCCCTTGATATTAGCAAACCTGAAGTTTTTGATGAATTCTTAGATAGGGATGAACAAGCGGCCGAAAGCCAGTTAGCGAAGTTCTTGAACGAAACCCCACAGGAAGGACAAACCTCGCTTATATTTTACAAGGTTATTGTGGAAGAAGAGAGAGAGGTTGAAGTCGAAGTTGGTGAGCCGTGATTTTTGATTTTTCAAATTTGAAATTTGTTGTTGAAGAGAGTTTGTCATGTTTTTCGTGACGTAGCAACATTCCAGTTAGTTTACTTTTTATATGCACAATTAAAATAAATTCGGCACTACTACTGATCAGGACCGGGGCGTCGGGCAAGGGTTTCATGCGCCCTAGGCGAGACTTAAAATTTGCGCCCTCGGTTGTATTATTCTAATGACTATGTTTTCTGTTTGGAGTGCGCCCCTAGTACCTCTACACCCTAGGCGATCCCCTAGGTCCACCTAATGGACGGACAGGCCATGCTATACTGATCGAATATTTTTTTAAATTTCGCAAATATTTTTTGTGCTTTTAATCCGTAAGACTTCTGTTTCCTCAGGAAATTTGTCGATTTTGAAAAAAAAGTTAATTTTTTAAGGCTTTAGAAGGAGGATTCTATTTATAATGTAACTATATAAGGCTAAACCGGACCCTTACTTTCCGCCATTCGTACCGAAATACGACTTACATGATTTATCTTTCCCTTGTTTTGACCTAAGCAGCATTTAACACTGGACCTTCGAAGTCAAAACAAGGCGAAGATAAATCATGTAAGTCATACTTCCCTACAAATGGCTGTAAATAAGGGTCCGGTTTAGTATTATAGTTACATTGTAACCCCCCCCCCAAAAAAAACAAAACAAAAAAAACTTAAACTTATGTTATTTCAAAACTCAAATTTCCTAAAGAAACGAAGGTGTTATGTATTAAAAGCATAAAGAATTAGTTGTGAACATTTTTTCTTTTCTATTAAGTGGCAGGACCCGTCTCAATTAGTAGTGCCAAAAAAATCAGTCATTTTGTGTTTGTTCATGTCTTTATTGCTCTAAGTAAGTTTTACAATGTTGTCATTACCAAAGAAAGAAGTTTCTTTTTTGGACTGTCCTTCTTGGGCAGCTATGAAAATGGGGGGTGTACACGAGGGTATGGCATATACCTACTTCTCTATTTCCAGATTTTTTGTATGTTCAATGTCTACTAATGGAGACATTACTATATACAAACCAAGCCTTACTGCATACCTAGTTCCCAAACCCATTTCCATCACTGTTTTTGGGGGCTGCCCATAGTGAATCTCATCCTGATTTAGGCCCTATCAAAGATCATTGGTTATCAAAAAATTTAATTATACAGGTGTCCTCCATTGTAATGCAGGTGTTTGGGTCTAAGAAAGCCAAAAATGTTTATAACCCAGCTGCGATAACTGCAGACAGGTATGGGCGATATTTCAAGAGCGGGCGATAGATCAAAGATGGTAAACATCATCTATTGTATAAAAACTAATAAATAAATAAAGTGAGGTTTGAACAAATAAAGGCATCCTTTAATGCTTGTTTTTTTAAAAAATAACACCACCAAAATATTTACAAAGTATAGCAAATTTCAGTATTTAAAAACAAAATATTTACCTCTGTCATCAAATGGGCTTAGGGTGTAGTAAATTATTGGGTTTACTGGTTCAAAGGAAAATTCTGTTTTTATTTGTGGTTTTCTGGGCAATAGGCAAAAATGTTGGGGACCACAACTTATATAACACAAACTGTGCTATAACGAACCACCTTATAACGGGGGACGCCTGTATGACTTTATTTAGTTCATTTAAAAAAAAATAATTACTGGGTAATTCCATGTCAAATCAACAAGGGATCAAACCATGACCATCACGGATTGTTCAAATTGGCACAATTATAGATCTTTATGAGGCAAATTGAATGACATCTGTCTCACATTTCTAGCTCAAAGGGTTCTGGAGATACTGACCTCTGAACTTTGCAAAAAATGTGAATTTTTGAAGATAATGACAAAGTTTGAAAATCAATATCTCAGTTATCTTTACACCTAGAAAGCTCATTTTTATACCATTTTAAAGTACTCAAGTAGATCTAAAACTGTATTGTATGCATTTTTAACTCAGGGGTCAAATAAAAAGGTTGACCTCAAACTTGACCGTTGACCTTTCTATATGTCAACCCTTTGAACTAGAAATGTGAGACAGATGCGATTCAATTTGTCTCATAAAGATCTATAATTGTGCCAAATTTGAACAAAATCCATGACAGTCATGGTAGTTTTGCCCTAAAAATTTGTTGATTTGACATGGAATGACCCTACTACACATATCAATGTGGTATGGTGAAAACAAAAGTATTATGATCAGTCTTGATTATTTTTAGGTGATTGACCTGTCTGTATTTATTTCAGAAATTGAAATTCCTGATATACCAAATGAAGAAGTGGGTTCGGAAGCTGAAGCTGAAAGTGGTGCCAGTGACCATGAAGGACAGACCCTTCCTGTGACCATTACTAATGGACTTCCAAATGACGATGGTAACAGAAATATTTTATTTTTCTCAAAATTTCCCCAAAGCCTTTCCCCAAAAGAGGATACTATTTCTATGGCTAATTATAAATAAAAAAAATATAGAAACTGGTCTGGTTAGACACTCAGTAGAAACCATCACGTGACCAACATCTTTTGGCAACATGGCTTGTTGGGGGTGATCAATTAAAAATTGGAAACAGGGGTGATCAATGAATAAGTTACTTCCCTCGCATTTTCTTGGGCAGTGATCACTAAAAAAGTCTGAATTTTCTAAAAATAAGCATGAATGCTGCTGGACACAAACTAAGGGATCAATTTAGCATAAACTTAAATTGCCAAATAAACCCCCAATAAAAATCTATTTAGAGAGGGGGAATTTTCAAAAAACAAAAAAAACAGTTTTTTCTAGACATAATAAGGAGTAAATGTTTAAATTTTCAGCTCCATTGGTGCAGCCTGTACCCGTGATACATACATACTACTACAAGCCAGCCAGACCAATTTGAAAACTGAAGAAACCTATGTTGACAGTTTTGGTTGACGGTTTCTAACACTGTTTTTAGAGACAGAGTTCATGATGAACACCTGACATAGTTGAAAATTTGAAATTGTTAGATTACACTCTGCAACTTTTTAAAACCTTTTTTTGTTCCTGGGCAATAAGTGTTATTTTCTGATTGATTATGTCTAAAAAGTACAGAAAACATCAATTATTCCCTTCAAACCTTGCTTCTGTGACCAGGACAGTGATAATTTGAAATCTACTTATTTTCAATTGGACAACAGGCAAATTTGCACATTTTTAATCACATAAAGTAAGAAAAACAATTACATATGAATATCAGTGTCCTGGTCACAAAAGCAAAGTTTGAAGGGAATAATAGCCATTTTCTATACTTTTTAGACATAAGTAGTTAGAAAATAATCCTCACTACTCAGGAACAAAAATCAGGTTGCAAGGTGTTATCAGTGATACCGCAATATGGTAAAGATAATATTATATTAGAAACCGTAAACAAAAACTATCACCAAAACTGTCAAAATAGGTTTCTTCAGTTTTTAAGCTGGTCTGGCTGGCTATGTATGTATTACACATACAGGCTGCACCAATGGAGCAAGAGGGCTGAAAATTTCAACATTTACTCCTTATTATGTCTAGAAAAAGCTTTTTAGTGGGAGTTCAATTTACAATGCACGTTTATGCTAAATTGGTCCCTTTAGTTTATGTCCGCCAACATTCACACTTTTTTTTTGAAAATTTAGACTTTTTTAGTGATCACCGCCCAACAAAAGGCGAGAGGAATAACTTATTCATTGATCACCCCTTTTCCCAAATCACGTGATGATTTCTATTGAGTGACTAACCAGTCCTGTACTTAAACAGATTATTTCTTCAGCTTTCTTTTCTACCTTCCCCTCTTTCAATATAATACAATATATTATTATATATTTTTTAATCTTCAAAATAAACCAAGTGATCAGATTTTACTATTGCTCTATATTCATTTGATATAGTATTTCACAAAGAAGGGTTCAAGGGAGAAATATGGAGGAAAAATCTAAGCCTAACTTACAGCATGATAAGCAGTAGAGTTGAGAAAACTTTGCAACTGTCCCGGCGGCTCAGTGATTGGGGGATTTTATAATAAATGATTGTTTGACATTTTGTTTAAGGACTGATGTCTGATATTTAGAAGCGGATATCTGCTGCTTAATTTGAGGAAGAGAAACCAAGATTGGTTAATCATAATTGGCTAACAGCTACTTCCTGGCGGAAAAAAACAAAACAAAAAAAACAAGTTTGCTTAGTCATTAAATAGAAACCATCACGTGACCAACATCATTTGGCAGCATGCTGTATTGGGGGTGATCAATTAAAAAATTGGAAAAAGGGGTGTTTAATGAATAAGTTACTTCTCTTGCCTTTTGTTGGGCAGTGATCACTAAAAAAGTCTGAATTTTCAAAAAAACAAGCATGAATGCTGTCAGACACAAAAAAGGGATGAATTTAGCATAAACTTACATTACAAATTGAACCCACCAATAAAAACCTATTTAGAGGGGGAATTTTCAAAAAACAAAAAAATTGTTTTTTCTAGACATAATAACGAGTAAATGTTGGAATTTTCAGCCCTCTAGCTTCATTGGTGTGGCCTGTACGTGTACATACATAACATACATACATACATAGCCAGCCAGACAAGCTTAAGAACTGAAGAAATCTATGTAGACAGTTTTGGTGACAGTTTTAGATGACGGTTTCTAATAGTGATTGGCTGAGCTGGAGACATTTATTTCATTTCTGATCTTTTGTTGGTTAAAAATGCAGCTATTAAATTCAGTGAAGAGGAATTTTAGTTAATAACATTTGCTCTAAGATCATCAAAGGTCTGGCTAGAGACCATCAACCAAAACTGTCACCAAAGCTGTCAACATAGGTTTCTTCAGTTTTTAAGCTTGTCTGGTTGGCTATATATGTATGTATGTATGTATGTATGTATGTATGTTATGTATGTACGTGAACAGGCCACACCAATGAAGCACAGAGGGCTGAAAATTTTAACATTTACTCTTCATTATTTCTAGAAAAAACAGCTTTTTTGTTTTTTTTAAATTCCCCCTCTGAATAGGTTTTTAGTGGAGGTGGGGGTCCAATTTGCAATGTAAGGTTATGCTAAATTGATCCCTTAGTTTGTGTCCGGCAGCATTCATGCTTGTTTTTTGAAAATTCAGACTGTTTTAGATATCACTTTTTTAATTGATCACCCCAACACGCCATGCTGCCAAAAGACGTTGGTCACATGACAGTTTCTATTGAGTGACTAACCAGACCTGTTTTTTGTTTTTTTGTGGAAGTTTACTCAGTTACTTCCAAATTATTTATTGAGAATATTTTGCTATATTAGGGGAAAAAAATATTTATTAATTTCCTGGATTTAGTTACTTGTGCGATGTATTCCTTCCTTTCTATTTCCCTATTTGTCTGGTTGTTTCATATGTTTCATATTTAACGATGAAGTGATTGTTTTTTGGTTGTCTCAGCGGGGTGGGGTGAACTTGGCTGTACGACTAACAGTCCTTCTGTTGTAGTCAGATGCTAAGGTTTCGTTGTCATCTCAGCCTCGACATACATGACTCAACTCCGATTATCATCAAAGGAGATAGGCTCCAAGATTGGGCAGAGGCTTCATTTGCGTGGATCTGGTACTCCTGCAATTGGACGGAGAACAAACAAAGCCTAGTGGTATCGCAAGGTACTGCTGGGTTAGTGGTAATGATGCTTTGGCAGCTGATGGCAATCCCAACAGAGGACTGCAGACAGTTTTGAAAGGTGGAAGTAACACTGGGATAAGTGTGTGAGGTGCTAAGGGGAGCACTTTGAGGAGGACTAAGGCACCATTGCCCTAGGTAGGCTATTCATTCATTAATAATGAATGGCTGGATACTTCACATTCACCTGAGGAAGGCAGTAGAATGGATGACCTGAAACATTGTGAATAAAGAACGATAAGACTCTCTTTACCAATCATTGAATGATAGTTTAAAGGTTGGAAAGGCCCGGTGGTTGGTAGGCTATGTACTGGTTGCGATGGATGTACTGGTGTGTTGAGATGTACAATGTGTTTGCATGTTGAGTGTATAATGTGGGACTTTCTAGGTATGCATATTTGTGGAAGGAGACTGTGTTGTTTGGCCCTAAAAAGGGCCGGTATGCATATTTAACCAGTGTAGAATCAAAAGACTTTAAGTCCTAAGAAGGACTGTTTGTATTCTGGAACATGCAGACACGCGTGTGGCTGCGTGGAGAAGCTGTGAGGATCTGCCATTGCGCTGGAATCGATGTCACGCTGTTGAGGAAGAAAGGCTTACGCAGCCATGTTGTTTTTATGGTGCGGAAATATAAATCGAGACACGAGAGTCGTGTAGGAAGAAAAACAAACGAGGTAAATTTGGTGGTTACAAATGAAATTTTCATTTAATAATGAAAGAGAGATATAAAAGACATGTTGAATAAAAATAGGGAAAAAGGCATGCAGGTTAAAATGGTCATGGAGGGAGAAGAGTTAGGCTCATTTAGAATGAGAAGGTAGTTAAATAGTGGTAAAGAAGAAGATCTGAGCCCTAGGCGACGAAGAGAAACTGACTGAGTGGTTGGTCACAAAGTGGTTGGAGGTTGCAGAACGTGTTCGTTGTTTGAGATGAGAGATGTGATTGATCTTCGGTCGCGCAGTTGATAGAACACCGCTTGCACTCGGTGTGTGTGACCAACACACTACAGTAGTATTCGCTTGCAGAGAAAGATGAGTGGAAAGAAATTCTGGACCAAGGGCTTATCCTAGAAGGTATTTAAGCCATCAGTTGAGGCGAAATGAGGCAGACATGTGTGGTTCGCCGAAGAGATATGTTTGGCTGAGGTGACTAGAGACAAAACGAAGTCATGCTGGAAGTTGGAAGTTTTTGCCGGGCACAAAGGATTGGAGAGAAAGTAAGCAGTAAGAACGTGCAGGACACGGACCGAAAAAAAGTGGGTAAAGTTTAGGGATTTGAGCCTGTTATTTATAGTGGCCATCATCAGCAGCAGCGGGGCTGTGACATCGGCCGAAAAATAGAAAGCCTAAGTTTCGTATTTCATGGAATGAAGCCATTTTGGACAGTCGGCCATAACAATAGCAACATTTCTTCTCAAAATTTTAAACAAAAATTGTTTCAGATGATGACAAGAATTCAAATAACAGACACCATTTTATAAAAATGGAAGACATCTGTAGAACTAATCTTTTGGTAGAAACTGTCAACCAAAACTGTCACCAAAACTATCAACATAGGTTTCTTCAGTTTTTAAGCTGGTCTGGCTGGCTATCTATCTATGTATGTATGTATGTATGTGTCACGCATACAGGCCCCCCCAATGGAGTTATAGGGCTGAAAATTTCAACATTTACTCCTTATTATGTCTAGAAAAAACTTTTTTTTGTTTTTTGAAAATTCCCTCCCAAAACAACTTCTTAATGGGGGAATCAATTTATAATGTAAGTTTATGCTAAATTGGTCCCTTAGTTTGTGTTTGGCATTGTTCACGCTTGTTTTTTTTTTTTATTCAGACTTTTTAGTGGCCACTGCCAACAAAAGGCAAGAGAAGTAACTTATTCATTGATCGCCCCCTTTTCCAATATTTTAATTGATTTCTCCCAAAAGACATTGGTCACATGACGGTTTCTATTTAGTAACTAATCAGACCTGTTTATTATTAATTTTGACTAGTCTTTACCTTCATATTAATTTTTAGTTGCTTTTTATCACAACTTTGACTTAGGCCCTCATTCTATAGCTACAAGTAAACAGTGTGATCGGAAATAAAGAGTAAGCCCACGGTGAGAATACACTTTATTTTCGATCGCACTGTTTACTCTAGGCATAGAATGACAGCCTGAATCAAAGTTGTGATAAAAAGTAACTAAAAATTAAGATAAAGGTTAAAAACTAGTCAAAATTAAAAATAAAAATATTGTGTTACAATACTTCATCCAATAATAAGAATAAATTCAAGATAACTAATCTTTTGTTCTTCATTCTAAACAGGCCAAAAAGGTGAAAAAAAAGAGAAAGAATCTGTATTAGTTGATGGAGAGGAAATTGTTGCAGAGTATTCTGTTGAAGAAGTCAAGCCACTAACAGTAAGTAAAAATATCTTATCTTCATCAGTGTAGTGCTGAAGGAATGTGTGTGAACGATGTTCCCTTACAGTTTGGACATTTTTATAAATAATATAAATATAAATAATTGATTATAAATAACAATAAACTATGAAAGAACAAACAAAGCCTAGTGGTATCGCAGTGGTATTTCAATTATAAATAATTATTTAATTCTTAAAAATAGCTGGGTTTCAGACGTTACTGAGCTTCAGACATCCGAGTTTGAGACACTCAACCTGTAATTCTGAATCATGAAAACTAGAGTGAAATACTTTTGTTTATTCCTATGTACATATACAGACTTCGGGGGAGACTCCAGCGTTTTGAAGCCAAGTGCTGCCCGCATCTAATGAATTTGTACGAATCTCCCGCATTGAAAAAGAATATGCCTGTAAACATTTTTTCCCTCCTATTTGCAGACCTACCAAGTCTCCCACATTTTGTTGATTATCTTGGTTTAAAATTATGTTAAGATAGGTTTTCAATACACTGAAATAGCTGTTTTAGAGCTTCTAGAATTGAAAATTTTCTTTACCAAACCATGGTTGGGGTGGGCGAAGAAAATGTTTTAGGAAATCTGCCCCCCTGAGAATTTCAAAACCTTGGCAGGTCTGCATATAATGTGTAACACTTTCTATATACCTTCAAGATACACAGTGTTCAAAAAGTAACCATTTATTTTGAGAAATAATAGGAATTTAAAAAATATTTTAGAAATAATTTTTAGACATGAATATATTTATATATACTGAAACAAAAAGTATTTTTAAATAGATGCATGCAAGAATATAGGCTCAAGTTTAATTATTAGATTCTACATGTCAACCATCAATGTCTCTACAGATCTCAAAGTGATCAACTGTTTCGTGGAAGCATTTCAGTCATGAATAGCTTGGTCTCTTGGACCTGTTTTATGAAATGTTCTCGTTAACTTTTCTCTAATTTGATTACAATTCATTCCTTCTATTTTGTATGTAACTATGAAAATTCTTTCAGTCAATAATAGGGCTAAAAGAAAAAGAAAAATTTTAAAAATCACCACAAATGGGTTTTAATCAATTCAAATGTAAAGAAAACTGGTGCATTTTTGTGCCTAAAATTGGAACGTGTGAATGGAGAAGCCAACCAAGTGTAGGATAAAAGACTCCTGTCTATCATCTGATCTTCGTTAGTTCAGGTGGACGTGGGTTCGATCCCCGCACGAAGTTCGTTTCTTTATTCACATTTACGATTTGGGACGCTCGTTTAGTAGTCGCTCACACCGACTCCGGGCAAATATAGGCTCTCACTAATAAGTGTCATTATAATTATCATGAAATTCTGCATACAATATTGCCAATAAAATAGATGTTTAAAATCTCCCTATTTCAACAAAATAGATGGTTACTTTAGGGACACTATGTACATTGAACTGACTATCACAAGTTGACTTACTGCCCACACGTCCATTAGTGGTTTATTCCTACCTGCACACCTACAGTGTGTATTAGAAACTGTCAGCCAAAACTGTCAACATAGGTTTCTTCAGTTTTAAGTTGGTCTGGTTGGCTGGCTATCTATGTATATATGTATGTATTATGCTCATAGACCACACCAATGAAGCTAGAGAGCTGAAAATTTAAACATTTACTCCTTATTATGTCTAGAAAAAACTTTTTTGCTTTTTGAACCCCCCCCCCTCTAAATAAGTATTTATAAGTATAATAAGTTCAATTTGCTAGGTAAGTTTATGCTAAATTGTTTGTGTCTGGCAGCATTGAAGCTTGTTCTTTTGAAAATTCAGACATTTTTAGTGACCACTGCCCAACAAAAGCAACTTATTCATTGGTCACCTTTTTTTCTCCAATTTGTTTAATTGATCACCACCCAACATGGCATGCTACCAAAAGACATTGGTCATGGGACGGTTTCTATTGAGTGACTAACCAGACCTGTATTATTTAATATTTTTGATGGTGACAGTTGTTTTCCTTTTCTAATTGCAGAAGATCATCATCCAGAAAGTGGAATGTGTATATATATTTATGCACTATGAGTATCTACCTCCTAAGCATGCTGCCTACAATTGTATATACTTTCTCCGCACACAACTAGGGGTGGTGCCCATGCCCACGAATTATGATGAAATGGAAATTCTACCCGAGCATTTTGAGTATGGCCTGCTCAATGGACACACACTTGTTATGCTGGATCAAATCATCAATAATGTGAGTCAAGTTTGGGTGGCCCTGTCAGCTGGGGCCTAGAATGCGCCAACCGCATCCCCTGCAGAGGGCTAGGAACTCCCCGATCAGGGGCTACCTTTTCTTTCACCAGTCGCAAGACTCTAGTTAAAAAAAATAACCTTTCACCAAAGTCGCAAGACTCTATTTTTTGGAATTCTAAACTGATTTCAGCATTAACCCTTTATAGAGCACCCCTAAAAATAATTTAGATATCAAAACAACCTTTTTATATGTTAAATTAGACCTAATCGCAAGATATTTTCAGTTGCAATTTTTCTGAATTTTTTCTGTTTATGGGAGCAAAACCCCCTCTGATGAAGTGATCATATATGGTGCCACGCCCCCAAAAGTGACCAAAAATGAAAACTTAAAAAATAAAGTAGAAAGTTAAATAAAACATAGAATTAAAGAATAACATTCAATATAATGAACAGATACCAAAAATTTATATTGACCAAAAAAATAACACCTCTGGGTTGATTTGAAAATTGTATAGCCAAAAACAGGCTAATTTAATGGGGTGTGGTATCTCTCAAAACAGTTTCTGTCTTTATTCAAGCACAAGTATACTTTGCAAAGCTTGCAGACCACCCTGTGCGGATTATGTTGTCTTTGTGGCTACAATATTTGCATGTGGCTGACAGATCCTCAGATGATCATATATAGTCACTTACCCCATAGAGGGTTAAATGACCCAAATCAATCAATCAATTAGGTTTTGAGGATTTTTTCCTCTCCCCATCATCAACATCAAATTGTATATAAAATCATGGGTTTTAAATAGCTTAAGTGCCACAGAGTAATTGTGGTATTATGGTGAATGAAAAAGATTGGAAGAGAAGGATGAATTCTTATGGTGAAAGGATTATTTTAAGAACATTTAATGGTCACGAATGAAACTAGACAAATGACGATCATCCCCTCTCCCTCCCCGCAAAACGGCCATGTGCCTAATTTTATGTATTATTACATAGAATAAATAGAGTGTGAGTCAAGTTTAGTGATCAACTTTGGTATATTAATCGGTCACTCAAATTTTGTTTTTATGCATTAAGTTAAAGAAAAAGCAGTACACTTGTAATAGTGAAGTCCAGGGCATATTATGCGTAAAAGATTAAAAATTATTCCCCTTGCAAGATTTTTTTTTGGAATTGTGGAGTCTGGACATACATGAAAAAATCCTCTAAGAAACATACAATAATTTTATTAAAAAACTAGAAAAAGAAAATCTATTTTAATACAAAACAATTTAATAACAATAATTTGATACTCAATTTTATACAAAGTTATTTAATAATTTATTTTAATAGTTTATTTTAATACAATAATGCAAGGGGAATAACTTTTAGTCTTTTACGCATATGGACCCCACTATTACCATAGTACCGAAAAACTATATCTATTTATATGACTATTGATAATATACATTGTTATTTATATGTAATCAAAAATATATATATATATACTATTGTCATTTAATGACAATTTTCACACTAACTGATCTACTACTTCTTGAATTTTATGATTTTACTTAAACTAGTAAATGCCTGTTGCTTTGCTAATGGTATATCTAAAGCTGTGTCATGTGTCAGTATGTTTACACAGTAATTTGAATGTTTAATGTAAGGTGTTGTTAACTAAAATTCTTGTATTCATTTTGAGTAAAAAACAAAATTGAAACATCAGCAACAGTAACAGCAGTAGTAGTTATATTATCAGCAGCCACACACAGCAGAACAGCTATTTTATATTTTTGTGTTTGTATTATCCTCTTCCTCTCTGTCTGTTTGTTATATCACAGACAGACTGACAGCTCGCTAATTATATTAAGGATTGAATCAGTTGACGATAGAGACTTTATTACACCTTTCTTATGCATGTGACCTCTCTTCTTTGTATTCCCATTTTTTTAGATGTGCCATGCTTCTCTAGCAGTGGTAGTTGTCACTGACTGACTGACAAGTTGACATATCAACATATCAAATGTAACTTTTTAATTACGTAATAAAAGAATATTTGTTTGTTCTTTTTTTAAAATCAATTCTCGAAATCAAACTGTAATGTATGGTTTCGTTCGTTTTTTAAGAAGCTAAAACAGTTTTTTAACATATCTCATATCACAGTGTTTATTTTTTTAACATATCTCATATTGCAGTGTTTATTTTTTTAACACATCATATCGCAGTGTTTATTTTTTTAACATTTAACTGAACTCGTGTTTAAATAGTGCATTTATGGTTTGACTTTCAGACTTTGTTTTTTTAAAATTTAGACTTTTTAGTGATCACTGCCCAACAAATGATGTGAAAAGTAACTTATTCATTGATCATCCCTTTTTCAAATTTTTTAGTTGATCACCCCCAACACAGCATGCTACCAAAAACGATTTCTATTGAGCGACTAACCAGATTTGTACTTATACAGATTATGTCTTCATCTTTCTTTTCTCCCTTCCAGGTGTACCTACCTCGTTTATCCTTTTCGACCAGCTTACAGATTAGCACCGAATCGCAGAGAGATGAACGTCGGTTGTCAAGCAGAGAAGAAGAACGCACTGAAATAGACGCAGTGGCTCTAGGAATCATGAAGGATGAATTCCTGGTGGCCGTGAAGAAGTTTACTTCCAGCATCGCACGCACAATACACCAGATAGAAGGCGAGGTTCGGCTTGAGATGAGTGACGGCTTTGAACACTACAACCTCAGTTCTCAACCAAATGAGCTTCTCAAGGACAAAGAATTCACGGAGCTGTTGACCATTACTTGCGGAGAATGGATGATCAAAGTGAAAGAGGCAATGAACAACCAATTAAAGAAGGAACCCCAGGGGAAGGGCCCGCTAGCGGAGATTGATTTCTGGAGAGAGAGAAATGCCGCTTTGAGTGCACTCGTTGAACAACTTCACCTTCCACAGGTGAAACAATTGTTGGATATGTACCAAAAGATTGAAAACACGTATGAGGACATGTTAGCCGACCTGCACAAGTTCTATGTGGAGGCTAAAGATAATGTTCGATTTCTCTCGACTCTTGAACGGCACTTCAAGAACATTGCCCATGGTGCCTCTTTCCGAATCGTTTCAGATACAATTCCATCTATGATGAACGCCCTGAGAATGGTTTGGATTATTTCACGTCATTACAACAAGGACGAAAGAATGGTGCCGCTGATGGAGAGAATCGCATGGGAACTCGCAGAGAGGGTGGTGCGAGTTGTCAACATACGCAAATTGTTTGAGTAAGACTTCCTTGACTTATCTTTTCATTCATTTCTTGTTGCTCGCAGCTAGGCCAGTCAGAGAGTTGATGGGGGGATCCGGGCGGGGACCTTTGGCTGTGTTATTGAGTGTAGTGCAGAGACAGGATTAACATAGTTACTATGGGAGGCTCTATGCATGATCCCCAACTGCTTACAATACTTTATATACCCAGTTGGTTACTCATCTAGGTACTGAACAGGCTTTATGTTGCTTAACTTTGGTGATTGTACAAGAACCGGTGTATCCAATGTGATTTGGCTGTAACCATGACTTATCTGATTCGCAAATGTCATTTTCCATTTTGGTGTCTGGCATTGAAACCGTTTACATTAATGGTTCATTCTTTGCAGAATGTCACACATGCACTTAGAAATGCTGACTGTAAACTTCTGTAATAGCTTTTGATAAGTATAACAGCTAGTACAGGCCTCCCATTATAACATGGTTTGTTATAGTTAAGATACCAAGTTTGACTCCTGCTACCAGAGCCAAACATGTAGTACAATAAATGTACAGTGGATCCCACTTAATAGGACCAATGGTTATGAGGACCAGCCATACAATATAACCAATTTTGTAAGAACCGATTCAATGCATCATATATTTGGACCAAGCAGAGTGCTACCGAATTAACATTTTAAAAAATAAAATCTGATAGAATTACTAAAAATATTTTTTTTAGTTCTCAAACAACTATCTGTCAAATATCTTTAGCTTGTGACTCAAGTTAAATGTAAAATTTGAAAAAAGTAGGTGTAAAAAAGACTTAAGTTGTTGTGGTTTTTATGCAAGTTCTTCCCCTTGAACTCAAGACATTTTGGGTGTTTTGTGCATAAAAATATTAAGTTTTTTGGTTAATCAGACCAGCCTGTTATTGGGTCCAAAATCGTTGGTCCCGATGTGGTCCTATTAACCGGAATACACGGTATATTATATATATAACTGTATGCATGTGTGTGTGCATGTGTGAGACCACAAAAATTGATCAACATTGTAAATATTTAAGAAAAAGAATTACACACTTCCTCTATTTTACTTATATTGATCCTATTATATTATAAGTATTTGTTGTTTTCCAAACAGATTGGGCCGAGAAGATGTAAAGAAAATAACGATGGATGCAAAGAATATGCTTAACATCTGGAAAAAGTCTTATTTTGACATCCGAGCAAAAATTGAAGCATCTGGTCGTGATCAACGTTGGGAGTTTGATCGGAAAAAGCTATTTGAGCGTACTGACTATATGGCCACAATATGTCAGGATCTTTTTGATATTGCTCAGGTAGGTGACTTTGTTTGAATAAATCATTCACAAACATTTACAATGAAAAGACTTGACGTATTTATAAAATAATAGCAAGGACCATAGATATTCCATAGTAAATCTTCACAATTTAGGAAGAGACCACAAAGTAATGCATACATTTCCCTCACACAGGGAGAAAAAGATTTATACTTTTAAATCATAGCTTATCTATTTAAACATTTGAAGATTTGATTTATACCTGCTTGATGCTTTTCTTCTCTGCTTGAATTTTTACTTTAACTCCTAATGTCATAGACTGTTGGAAACAGCACCTGAGCTCTTCTGTAGTGGAAAGCACGTTTGCTACACTTATTTATTTGAAAACTTTTTTAAACTTATTTATTAATACCATTTAAATTAGCACTTTTTTTCTTGTTTATTTTTATCATTGTTTAATATTTTTATTTCTTCTATCAATTTTCAGTTTTTCCAGAAAAAAATTCCATCATCATAGTAACTTAGAATGACAACTAATAATTATATCTGTAGTTTATGTATTGAATGTTTAAGCCAAGACTTGTAGAAAACTCTGTTGACATTACAGGTTCTGGATGAATTCTATAACATCTTTGGTTCTGAGTTGAAAGCTGTCACAGGAGACGCTAAGAAGATTGAGAATGTTATCCTCCAAGTGGATCATTTAGTAAAACCCTTAAGTGTGGTAAGCATCTCAGCTATTTCTGTTAATCTCTTATTTAAACTTGTTTTCATTGTTACTGGTCTATGCAGGTATTATTGTTTTTTATTATTTTTTTGACTAGTACAGGTTGAACCTCTTTAATCTAGCAAGCTTGGGACCTGGCCATTGCTGGACTACAGAAAATGACCTCAAGACTTATTTTTTTTAAAAAGAACTTGAAAATTTGCCCTTTTGTTTCTTTAAATCGTACACAGTAGACGATCTGACCCCATAGTACTCGCACAAACTCATTACAGAAGTTCCTTCGTCTAATTCTTTCAGTAACTCCACCTTTTCAAGCATAGATAATGTTTTATGCTTATACTTTATAGCACTAGCACCATCTTCTACATGACTTGGTCTCTTGGGCCCTGTCGGCTGGGGCATAGAATACGCCGACTGTATCCTCTGCAGAGGGGTAGGACCCCCCCAAATGAGGCTGGCCCTGTCGGCTGGGGCCTAGAATATGCTGACTGCATGCCCTGCAGAGGTAATTAAAAAAAAATAACTGTTTACCAAAGTCGCAAGACTCTAATTAAAAAAAATAACCGTTTACCAAAGTTGCAAGACTCTAATTAAAAAAAAATAACCGTTTACCTAAGTTGCAAGACTCTAATTAAAAAAAATAACCATTTATCAAAGTTGCAAGATACTATTTTGGGGATTATAAACTGATTTTGGCATTAAATGACCTATCAAGGGTTGATATGCTGCTAAACAAATCAACCACTCAATCAATCAATCAATTGGTCTCTTGGATGACATCTTGAAGGGCTAAAATACAGCTGAATATATGAAATTAACAGGACTGTGTCACCAAAACAATTGGCTGCAGTGTGAAAAAAGTTTGGCAGATTCACAAACTAATCGTGGCAGATTCAAAACATGCCGGACCATGGGAGTTGCCGGACCACAGAATGCCAGATTGAAGAGGTTCAACCTGTATTAAGAAATTCAGACAACTTAGGATCATTATTGTTTGTTATTTTTAGGGTACAGCTGAACTGTATGATGGAATATCTTATAAGAAAATTAAAAAAATCAAATTGAAGCTAAATGTTTGGATTGTACATGATGCTGTTCAATAATTCTTTTACTGTTTAATTGAGCCTTTCACCAGTTATTGAACTGTAAATTCATAACATTTTTCTGCATTTATTTCTGACGACCTAATTTATAAAATCAATATTATCAGATTATTTATAATACCAGTCATGAAATAATTAAAAGATATCAAAGGTAATTCATAAAAACTTACTTGTAGATAATTAATATTGTCTATTATTTTGACTTCAAAAAGACCACACATGATCAGCCATACCTGATTTTAAAGTTTCTCCATGGATTACAGCTTTTCAATGTTCCTTAAGTCTTATTTTTAGATAGTGTTCAGTCTCACCATTGTACTCTTTGCCACAACTGCATGAAAAGTTGTACATGCATTTCTTGGTCATGTTCTTGTTCACAGTTTTCCCATGGTTGGTCTAAATCATGCAGATAGAGAGAGAGATTCTATTTCTACAACATAGTCATCAAATAATATTCTAATAAATTCTAATAAAGAAAATCCAGCTTAGCGACATCAGGTCATTGAATCTGGTGTCCTTAGTTTTCCATTTTCTCTCTTTCTTTTAAACTTCAGTCAGAGTAGAGTTTGACCCTGAAGTAGCCAGTCTTGTCATAAAATATTATTGCTTTAATCTTTTTATCAATTTCAGATTAGTTTTGATCCATTCTCGCTTGACAACAAGTTTTCTTGGAAAATGGTGATAGACAACTTCACTCGGGAAGTGGATACAATTGAGAAAGAAGCGAAGGGTTTTATTGATAAATCCTTCAAGAATCTGCGATCGGCTGAAGCTGCATTTGACCTGTTGCTCAACTTCCAACACATCCGATCAAGGGAAGCCATCAATAAGCAGATGATGATGAAGTTCTCAGAGATTTTGGAACAGTTTATGGTTGAGGTAAGGTCGTCTTGACTCTGCAGGCCACTTTGTTTTACTTATTTGAGATATAGTTTTCTTTGAGGACTTGATGTAGCAGCCATGGGCATCCGCTGATACTTTTCCAGGGGGGAACAAAAGCATATATTTCAGGGTGGGGAAGGCGAAAGCATATATTTCCAGGGGTGGGCAAAATGGTATATTTGGAATATATCTTAGTGGAAAACCTGTTACATGATAGGCACTCCACCCACCATTTGTAGTGTAAGCAAGTACGACCCACTGTATTATCTAGATGTCAGACGGTGCACTTGAATGTTGATGGAGACGCATGACCTGACCCAGGAATTACACGATGGAGTGAGCACCAGAGAATAATAATACAGTCTTTTTATATGGGAACATTAAGTTGGGGTTACATAAAACAATTGTACTGCACCACTATCGTTTATTGACTATAAGTTCCCAACATTCAAACCCCTCTCCCTTGGTGAGAAGGCCTGATCCAGTGGGGGTGGGGGGTTGTCCTGTTTATCCCCCCCCCCTTTCCCCAGCAGATGACTATGGTAGCAGCTGGTTTTAATTTGTACAATCACCTTATTCATTTCTTAAAAAATTAAATTTGTTGAGAACCTATTATTTGACGTAGAGCAATGGTTCTCAATCTTTATTGTATGATGGCACACTAAGAAATATAATTAACTTACGCACCAACTGTAAAAATGAAATGAATTAGACAGAAACATTTCAGTAGTCAATAAATAAAACTGATATACGTACTCATCACCCGTTTTTTGTCAAACTCCAGACTTTGTTTTCTTACCATAACAAGAACAACAAGAACAAGAA
>VCCN01002112.1:7740938-7754369 GCA_006491835.1 Architeuthis dux | reverse complement strand
GGCCAGATTGGGTATTAATAAGTGGATGGTGAGCCAGATAAATGCCTTAAAAAGAAATATACCAATTATCCATTTAAATCTAGATCTAGTTATATTTTGCCTCAAATCAACTCATGCTAGATAATCATTTGTGCCTAACCAAAGATGCCAATTAACAATTAAAGAACTCAATTTAGTCAAAATTCGTTTCAATCAAGGCATCTTTTGAATCTATTAAAAAAACACAAAGGAATCTTTAGAATATAAATAAGTATACATAGTATCCCAATACTTGCGAGTCAGTCAAAATTCCATTGTGGGCCCGATTGGGCCCATGGGCCGTAAGTTGCCTACCCCTGTTCTAAATAATAATTTGTTTAACCTCTTTGTCACAATGTTTCTCCCTGACAATTGCATTTTAAACCCCCAAAAATGGTTGTAGATTTTAGATATTTCACTCTAGATTGTACTAGACTATAATTTCCAAAGAATTCCTTGATTTCAGAAGCACCAAAACTCATTTTAAGAGCTTAACAAAAAGTAAAGTTCAGTATGGAAGCTGAAAATGGCTATTGTTATCATATCATACATTGCTTTTTTACATTACTAAAACTAAGCAAGTCGAAATCATTATTCAATTCTTTTTTTACATTCACTGTATTTATTTAGTTCAATTTTGTTTTTATTATCTCTACCTAATAAACACCACTGTTTGTGACTTTGTAATGCTAAATTGAGATTGCTAAATTTATGTTTGTATCTAAGTGTGTAGACCAGCTAAAACTTTCATATTTTGCATAAAATTTTTTTTAAATCCCCCCCCTCAAATAGGTTTTTAGAATGAGGGTCAATTTGAAATGTAAGTTTATGCTAAATTGGTCTCTTAGTTTGCGTCCAACAGCGTTCACTCTTATTTCTTTTTAAAATCACCACCCAACAACAAAGGGCGAGAGAAGTAATTTATTCATTAATCACCCTTTTTTCCAATTTTTGTAATTGATCACCCCCTACACTACTTCATTGCTACCAAAAGACATTGATCACATGACGGTTTCTACTAAGTGACTAACTAGTCCTGTTACCTTTTTTTATTTTATTCATTTATTTATTTGTTTTTTAGGTATTTTTGAGAAACACAAATTGCTATTTGCTTTTCAAATTACAATCAAACTGGAACAATATAAATCCAAAGTTACTCAGGAAGAATTAGAATTTTTCTTAAAGGTGAGTTTAACTCTTAATGTCATACACTGCTGGAAACCACTCTTGGCCTCTTCTGTAGAGGAAACCATGTTTGCTACACTTATTTGTTTTGAAACTTTTTAACTTATTTAAAAATTTTACCTAAAGATGAAAGAAAGATAACTTTGACCAGTAGTTATTACCCTTGTTATTAACATGTAAATTTTCTTATATGAAACTAAGAGTTAATATGAATAATGTAACAATGTGAAAACATCAAACTTTTTTCTATATAATATGCCCTCATTATATATGTGTTATAAATTTATTGATGACCGTTAAATATTTATTACTCCTCTGGGTAATCCATGGTTATTTGGTCCTAAAATACAATAGCATAAATATTGCCAAAGGTTATCTCCCTTGATGGCTAAACATTGCTAGATTTTTCATTTCCAGCTAACTTTATAGCTAAAAAATGTATGTACACTTCAGATAACATTGTTGTTCTTGCTATAAGATACCGTTCTTCAAATCTAAGATATTTGTTCTCCAAATACTAACCCTTAACCCATTGTATGAATTTTGGAGCGTACATAACATTTTTAGCTATAAAGCTAGAAATGAAAAAATGAATTTTTAGCCAGAAAGGGGGATAACTTTTTGCAATCTTAATCTATCATATTTTATGACCAAATAACCTCTGTATTATACACATTGCAACTGATTTTGTCTCTGCATTGTTTTAAAAGATAGTGAATCATCTCTTTTACGAAAGACAACTCTGTTTTCTCCTTGATTCTTGTTGTTCTTATGATTTAATAACAATGTTTTTCTACAGGGCAACATTGCACTAGAGAAGAGTGCACGGAAAAAGCCTCATGCTTGGCTGCCAGATGAAGGCTGGGAAGATTGTATCCGTCTGTCTGCAGTTATGTCTGACAAATTTGGCTCCCTCCTTGATTTAATAGAGAAGAATGAGAAAGAATGGCAAACTGTAAGTTTCTCTCTTTTTCACCGAAAAATGTCCTTCCTTATGCATATGGCATTTTGCTAATACAGGAATACCTTGAATAGTGCCATTTTGGGTACACATACAATACTGGGATCCAAAGATTTAAGATTAAACAGTTATCCTCCTTGAATTTAAAAAAAAAATTTTGATGCCGGACTAGACGAAAATAATCCCTTACTTAAAAATTGTTTTTGATCACGCAAGATGAGGTTAGAAAACAAGAAAAAAGAGAAAGATGAGAGAGCGTATCAAGTAAAAAAAGAACTTCATATAGCTCATCGCAAATAAATTTCCTTTTATTTAAGAGTATTAGCCAGTGCGCTTTTGAACAATATGGAAACTTGTTGAACGAATTAACCGCACTAGTCAAGGTATACCTGTACAGTTGTACATGACAGTCAACTTTGTTAATTATTGATATATTCAATATAATAAATGTTTATTGTAAAATATGGTTGAGCATTTTTACTATGTTCTTGCAATAGCAGAAACTATAAACATTATATTATTCCTTTGAATTTTTTTTACTAATTGGTCC
This sequence comes from Architeuthis dux, assembly GCA_006491835.1. NCBI lineage: Eukaryota > Metazoa > Mollusca > Cephalopoda > Oegopsida > Architeuthidae > Architeuthis > Architeuthis dux. The sequence continues at coordinate 7,751,655 of VCCN01002112.1, read as the reverse complement.
AAAGAATTTTGTTCGATATATTTTTCAAACTAGACTCATTGGAATAAGAAAAAGTGGCATCAATGCTTTTGTTTCAGATACTTTTTGCCATTTATTTTTCATTTTTTTTATCTTCTTATGATCGCTTGAGTGTTATTTTCTCATTTCAGTGGTTTGACCATGATTCACCCGAATCAGTAGTGTTTCCAGGTAACTATGAGGAATCCCTCTCAGCATTCCAAAGGTTGATGCTACTACGATGTTTCCGTGTTGACCGTATCTACAGAGCTGTCACCCTGTACGTGACCAATATCATGAGTGAGAAATATGTCACACCGCCAATTCTGAGCTTTGAATCCATTTTTGAACAGAGTTCACCAATGTCCCCAATTGTGTTCATCCTCAGTCCAGGCTCTGACCCTGCCAGTGACCTCGTCAAACTTGCAGAGAGAATCGAATTTGGAAGCAATAAGATCAAGTTTCTCTCAATGGGACAGGGTCAAGAGAAGGTTGCCGTCCAGTACCTAGAAACGGCGATCGCTCGTGGTCAGTGGCTTATGCTACAAAATTGCCATTTACTTCCTCATTGGTTGATGCAGTTAGAGAAACAATTGGAACAACTCACTAAACCCCATCCAGATTTTCGCTTGTGGCTGACCACAGAACCAACCAAAAGCTTCCCAATTGGAATCCTACAACGCTCCCTAAAGGTCAGTGAACATAACCAAATTATAAAACATACATGATGGAAATAACTCTGAAGATCATTCTTAAAGATAATTAATCACTGCTACCCACAACAGACCAGTTTAAACACTGTTGCTGGGTTCAGGTTATTCATGTGTTCTGACATTTATATTTTATGTATCTATGTATCCGGACTTCATCCAGCCCTAACTGTTTATAGTAGAAACTTGAAAATTTGCACACATACTCCCCTCAATGTTTTTGTTTTTGTTAAATTCATCCCCTAAATAGGTTTTTATTGGGGAGTCCAATTTACAATGTAAGTTTATGCTAAATTTGGTCCCTTAGTTTGTGTCTCGCAGCATTCACACTTATTTTTTGAAAATTTGGACTTTTTATTGATCACGTCCCAACAAAAGGCAAGAGAAGTAACATATTCATTGATCACCACTTTTTCCAATCTTTTTAATTGACCACCCCCAACATGGCATGCTGCTTAAATACATGATGGTTTCTATTGAGTGACTAACCAGACCTGTTAGAAACCATCAACCAACACTGTCACCAAAACTGTCAACATTGATTTCTTCAGTTTTCAAGTTGGTCTGTCTGGCTGGCTATGTATTTATCACGTGTACAGGCCACTCCAATGGAGCTAGAGGGTTGAAAATTTAAACATTTACTCCTTATTATATCTACAAAAAACTTCTTTTTTTAACCCTCCCCCCCACAAGTTTGAGTGACGAGTTCAATTTACAATGTAAGTTTATGCTAAATTGGTCCCTTAGTTTGTGCCCGGCAGTGTTCATGCTTGTTTTTTGAAAATTCAGGCCTTTTTAGTGATCACTGCCAAACAAAAGGCGAGAGAAGTAACTTATTTATTGATCACCACTTTTTCAAATTTTTTAATTGATCTCCCCCAATGCAGCATGCTGCCAAAAGACAGTTTCCATTGAGTGACTAACCGGAGCTGGTTTTCTTTTTAGTTACTTGATATGGCGAGGCAGTAGAAGATATTTAACAAGAAAGCTGAAAGTGACTCAGGATTATATATTTGTAGGAAATCAATATTTGATAAACAAATAAGAAATGTGGTTGATTTTGATTGTCTACATGTTTTGCGGGGGTCTGAATTAGAAACCAAAACTGTCAACATAAGTTTCTTTCAGTTTTCAAGTTGCTCTGGCTGACTGGTTATGTATGTATGTATGTATTACGCGTACAGGCCGCACCAATGGAGCTAGAGTGCTGAAAAATTTTAACATTTACTCCTTATTATATCTAGAGAAAAGGTTGGTTTTTTCAAATTCTCCCCCTAAACAGATTTTAAATTGAGGCTTCAATTTGCAATGTAAGATAATGCAAAATTGATCTTGTAGTTTGTGTCCGGTTGTTATTTGAAAATTCAGACTTTTTTAATGATCACTGCCCAATAAAAGGCGAGAGAAGTAACTTATTCTTTGAGTACCCCTTTTTCCAATTTTTCTAACCCCCAACATGGCAAAAGACATTGATTGCATGACGGTTTCTATTGAGTGACTAACCAGACCTGTCGTATATCTATTTTCTTTCTATTTTCTGCCTATCCAAGCAACTTTTACACAATCAATTTCATTTCTTTTGGATGCAGGTTGTGACAGAACCCCCTAATGGCCTCAAACTAAACCTTCGAGGAACTTACTACAAGATCTCACCCTCTTCCTTGACATCCTGTCCCCATTCGTCATTTCCATATCTTGTGTTTGTCCTGGCTTTTTTTCACGCCGTTGTCCAAGAACGGCGTAAATATGGCAAAGTTGGATGGAACGTCCCTTATGACTTCAATGAATCTGACTTCCAAGTGTGCATGCAAATCCTGAACACTTATTTGACAAAGGCTCACATGCAAGGAGAGACGGAAATACCGTGGAACAGTCTGAAATATCTTATTGGAGAGGTGATTGTTTTTATTTATTTCATTTTCATTTTCTAAAATAATTTACAGGGTTTCTTCTGGCATATTTGTTATTTCTGCATATTTGTTTTGGTGGTCAGAAAATTCAGTCTTAGAAAATTTGGTCTGGAAAATTTGATCTATTTTAAATAACATATAAGAACAAACTTTCTGAGACCTCATTTTCTTATTTCTAAATAACTATTTTTAGTAAAAATTAATAATGTTAGATATTTAAGCAGTCATGTGTGAGGGTCACAGATTTGACTCCCACAGGTGTTGAAAGTCATAAACAGGATATCAACCAAAACCCAAACTGCAGGGACCAGAAAACACACCAGGTGTTCAAAACTCATAAACAGGATATCGACTGAACCCTGAACTGTAGGTGATGGTTGGAAAACCAGCGTGGGTGTTCGAACACCATAAAAGCGACACAGTGTCCTCGGAATGTAGAGAGACAGAGAGCCTAGGCTTGGGAAGGCTCTCATTATCTCTCTCCCACTCTTCATTCACCGCCACGGCCAGATGTATCTGATAAAATAAAAATATATCATCATATTTTTATAAACCAAGTTTTGAGTCTTCCTTTTTCTCCAAGTCCAAGATGGCTATACAACAATATTAGGATAGTCTTTCATTAATTCCTATCCTTTTAATTTCTTTTTTTGAAAAAATAATATTTCCATAATTTTTTAGACCACATTTTCCATGAATTTTCTTAGATTGAATTTTGCTATCACCATTGTTTTACTTCTGGCATATTTGATTATTTGTTAATCACCACTAACCATGTAAAATGTTTGCAGATGATAACAAATTGTACCACCCAGTCTTGTCACCGGTTGACCAAGTAAGAGTACAGGTGGACCTGGACATTTTTAATTACATAAAGTAAGAAAAATAACTATGTATAAATATCACTATTCTGGTCACAAAGGCAAAGTTTGAAGGGAATAATAGCCATTTTTTATACTTTTTACACATAAGCAATTAGAAAATAACATTCAATACCCAGGAATATTGTGTTGCACAATGTTGCAATGTTCTCTTGCATAAATTGAAATAAATCTTTTCTTTGAAAAAAATCTGCTTCTCCAATCAATATCTGTTTTACTTTGCAGGTCATGTATGGCGGGAGAGCCATTGATAGCTTTGACCGCAGAGTTCTGAACATCTATATGAATGAATACATGGGAGACTTCATTTTTGATACATGTCAACCCTTCCATTTCTTCTACGATGAAGAGGTTGATTATTTTATTCCAAACGGTTCAGTTAAGGATGTATATGTTGGTAAGCAAGAACAGATTTCAGAAAACAATGAACCTTTTGCAATTGGTCAACATATTTTGAGACATAAATTTGTACATTGTTTTATGGCACTTTATCTAAATAGCATGAATAGGGAACAGTGAATTTCTGGCATCAGCCCTATTAGAAGAAGCTGTCTACCAAAACTGTCACCAAAACTGTAACATAGGTTTCTTCAATGTTTAAATTGGTACACCTGGTTGGCTGGCTATGTATGTATGTATCACATGTACTGAGGGAGCTATGGAGCTAGAGGGCTGAAAATGTAAACATTACATTCACTTCATCTTAAAACTCCATTGCGCAGACATTAGGGCTATTCACGTTCAGGTCCAGCCGTCTTAGGACCTGAAAAAGTGGAAAACCCTTCCCGGTCGGTGTCTGCGGAGCCAAGTCATTCATGTCTAGAAAAAACTTTTTTTCTTTTTTTTTTTTAAATTTCCCCCCAAATAGATTTTTAATGGGGAGTTCAATTTGCAATGTAAGATTATGCTAAATTGGTCCCTTAGTTTGTGCCCAGCAGTGTTCACACTTTAAAAAAAAGATTTACACTGTTTTAGTGATCACCACCCAACAAATAATGAGAGAAGTAATTGATCACCACTTTTTCCAATTTTTTAATTGATCACCACCAACATGGCATGCTGCCAAAAGACATTGGTCATGTGACGATTTCTATTGAGTGACTAACCAGACTTGTTGTAATAGATGTTATACATACCTCTTTTTCAGACTACATTGAATCGCTTCCTCTTAATAACACCCCAGAAGCCCTTGGCCTAAACTCAAATGCTGAAATCGGTTATTACACTCAAGCTGCACGGGATATGTGGAATCATTTGATTGAGCTTCAGCCTCAAACAAGTAAGTCAGAAAGTGTGAGACAAACTGTTCTTTGGTACTTCAGGTGACACAAAAAAAGCTTTATTTTGTTTCAAAAACATTCATTTGGTTTTGATGTTTTATATAATCTTATTTAAGAAACAGTTGTTTTATATGACTTTGTTTAAAGAAATATTTGTTTCATATGACTTTGTTTAGAGAAACATTTGTTTTATATGACTCTGTTTAGAGAAACATTTGTTTTATATGACTTTGTTTAAAGAAACATTTGGTCTATATGACTCTGTCTAAAGAAACATTTGGTTTATATGACTTTTTGTATCTTGTTTTGTGCATATGCACATCTCTACATTAATCTAATTCTAAAAAAGTCAGCAGAACTTTATTTCTGTCTCTCTGTATGTCTCTCTTGCAGATTGAGTTGCCGATCACTAATGATATTTTAGCTTTTTTTGCAGATAATTTATCAAAATGATCCACTCGATTCTTCAAACTAATATCCTTATCATATCCTTGAAATTGAGTGATATAAGTTTCAGGTTATGAGCTGCAAAGATTTGCTGAAGACTAGAGATTGCCTGATAAAACAAAAATGAGGAGATCCAGAAAGAATTATTAACCTTTAACTTCATTCTAGTAAACAAAAGTAATTCAAGGGGAGTAACCTTTGATTGAGGTTACCTCCCTTGCACTTTTTTATATATTTATTTTTTTCTTTAAATCCATTGTTTTTAAAATCTTATTCATTAAAGAGTTCCACTGCGGTTACAAGTGGTCTATGAATCTAAGAGTTAAATAAGTATTTTGTAACAGTAAATTATCTGTTATGACTTTACTTTATCAACCTGCTTAATTTTCAGTTGTCAGTTTAAGGCAGAGGTCACCAAACCTTTTAGACCCCTTCATGGAATCCTTGATCTCTCATCAACCCCTAGGAATGTACAAAAAATAAATAAATAAATTCTTAAATTATAGAATATAAAATATATGATGAAAAAAAAATAAAGAATGAAACTGTTTATAACATATAAAAATTAATCCAATTAAAAAAAAAAGATCTGTTTTATCAATATTAATCCACTAATCTTCATCTGAAGACAATTCAACCACACCACAAAAATTGAAACAAAAAGCAGTTTAGCAGCGAGTTACCACGAAGCCCACCATATTCACATCTAGACAGTTTTAAAAATAGACGCTTATCTGTTAATTCTGTTTTTCTGATAATTCTATTTTTCTGGAAATTCCAATTTTCTGGTAATTACAGTTTTCTAGTAATTTCAGTTTTCTGGAAATTCTGATTTTCTGGTAATTCCAGTTTGCTGGTAAACCCGGTTTTCTGGTAATTCCAGTTTTCTGGTAATTCTAGTTTTCTGGAAAGGAAACCGATAAATGGTCCAGTATTGAATTGATTACAGCTAAAGTGGTGAGGAAAAGCATTTTATTATGAACTTAAACAATGCTTAAACAAACAGATCCCAATTTTCAATTTCTCTCTGACATTTAAAAAAAATGTAAATTGGGATCAGATAAAAAAATCATCCTGCAAAAATTCATTATAATTCTAAAAGCTTTTAAAGCTCGGCAATGCCAAACGACCTTGCTAATTAATCTCAGGAAATTCTTTGAATATTTTATCTCATTTTTACAAATCAAATGATTCTATTTAGAATCTAAAAACATGGCCCTAACTTGATTTTACTGAATAATCGATCTTCCTAACTCTCACTCTCTCTCTCTCTCTCACCCTCTCTCTCTCTCTCTACCCTCCCTCCCCAAAGAATAAATGCCAGGTTTGATTTATTGGTTTATTTTATTAGAAATTTTGCTTTAAAATCTTAAATTTCTTCTGATTTCCCCACCTTCTTATATTAGATACTGTCAACCAAAACTGTCAACATAGGTTTCTTCAGTTTTTTAGTTAGTCTGGCTGACTTGCTATATATGCATGTATCCATATACAAGCCACACCAATCGAGCTAGAGGGCAGAAAATTTAAACACTTACTCTTTATGTCTAGAAAAAACTGTTTCCTGCCCCAAATAGTTTTTTTTAGTGGGGTGGGGGGGTCAATTTGCAATGTAAGTGTATGCTAAATTGGTCGCCTGTTTTTTTGAAAATTCAACTTTTTTTTAGTGATCACTGCCCAACAAAAGGCGAGAGAAGTAATTTAATCATTGAGCACCCTTTTTCCAATTTTTTAATTTAATTTAATGATCACCCCAACATTGCATGTGGCAAAAGTCGTTGGTCACATGACGGTTTCTATTGAGTGACTAACCAGACCTGTTTTATTAGAAATCTTGCTTTAAAGTCTTAAATTTCTTTTAATTCTTTTGCTCGTTTTACTGATTTTTAGAAGTAAAATTAGCTTTTTTGCTTTTTTTATTTCAATATTTATATAATAAAAATATTTTAATTGAAACTTTTAAAATAGAAATATCAATCCTCATATTTCTTTCCATCTAAAAGCTAAAAATGTTAAACATCTTTAATCTTTTCATTTGTATACTTTGGATTAGATGGAGATTAATTTCCTTTTCAAAATAGGATGATTAAAAATTTTCAAATCTGGGAAAACCATATCACTGTAGTATTAATCACTGCTACCCACAAGACTGGTTTCAATACTGTTGCTGGGTTTAGGTTATTCATGTGTTCAGACATATATGTTGGATTTCTTGGGAAGCTCCATTGGGATTCCAGGGGATTTTTTTAGTATAGTGCTTCTGGTGTTATGTTGCAACCATCCTGCAAAATTCAGCTTGTTTAAATTAATTTGACCAGTATTTAAAGTATTTAGGCTAAGGTTCTTGGACTATAGATGGAAAAGAAGAAATAAGAGAGTTCTTTTGGTACATGCAATGTTTTATCCGTATAGTCAGCGTCAGGATATGTGACTATTTAAGATAGCATGAGGATTTTACTTAGTTTCTTGTAAAGTCATTAATTTATTTCTTGTTGCTCGCAGCCAGGCCAGTTAAGGGGTTGCATTATTGAGCATAGTGTAGATATCGGTCTCCTTCTTAGGAGAATTAACGGGATCGCCCGTGGAGGCTCTCTACACGAAACCCAGCTGCTTATGGCACCTGGTATTCCAAGACAGTCACCCATCTAGGTTCTGACCAGGCTTGACGTTGCTTAACTTAGGTGATCTTAAGAGAACCAGTGTGCCCAACACAATTTGGCTGTACCTCTTGTGAAGGGAAAAGAACCAAATGTGCTCTTATGACGTGTTGAGTACAATTCAGTTAGTGACATTTGGCTCTGAATGGCTAAGTGGATAATATTATTTAGATGAATCATAGAACTCATAGTTACTCTCTGTCAATACTTTAAACAAATTCAGATCTAATTAAACATATAAAAGTCAAGCTATAATGATAACATCTATAGATTAGTACAATTGTTTGCATATACCTGTGTTCTGTTGAAAAAGATTTTTGTCATTTCACTTTTCATTTGCCATAACATTAAACCAGAACTTTTATATTTGCTCTAATCAAAATTTAGGCTTAGATATCTAGTAATTAGCAAAGGTTTTTAAATCTTGTCACTGATTTGCAGTTTATGGAATGTTGTTTGGTTTTATATGGAAAATGCAGATCCTATTAACTGTAGTGAGTGTTACAATAAGACAACACTTAATTTGCATTCATTCAATACGACTTGGAAAAGATAAAAATGCAGATTGTTTGAGCCAACTAAGAGAATATTTTTAACATCTATTTTATAACCAAAACAGAACTGAATTCAATGCTTATGACTAGGCAATATAGAATGCTATAACAGAAATAACAACATGGCACTAATTTTCTTCTCTAATAAAGTTTTTTTTAAAAAGTTGAACTAATTGGTAAAGAATTCTGTGTAATTGGAGATAAAAATGCCGGATGAGAAAATATTTATTGTTTTTTTGTACAAAAATATTTAAAATTATCAAATTATCAGTCCATTTTGTTTTTTATAAAATCTTTTGCATAATCATTCAACTAAGCCTTATAACAAAACAAAATGCTATCATTTTGTTGCAGTTTTCCATAATTTTCTATTGGACTTGAGAAATGATTCTGAAGTTTTCTAGAAATCCAAGAAAAGAATTGATGCTGACTGCCAGCAATAAATCTTATTGATTTTTTTCCCAATGGTCTAATTTGATGGCAAAGTCCTAAAAATAAAGTTCTAACCTGAAAATAGTACCTCTTGTTGTAACTCATTCTGTCAATATCAACATAGTCAACAATAACATAGGTTTCTTCAGTTTTCAAGTGGGTCTGGTTGGCTGGCTGACTGGCTATTAATCACTGCTACCCACAACAGACCGGTTTAAACATTGTTGCTGGGTTTAGGTTATTCATGTGTTCAGACATTTATATGTATCTATATATCCAGACTTTTCCCAGCCCTAACTGTTCATAGTAGAAACTTGAAATTTTGCACACACACTCCCCTCAATGAGTATGGAAAATGTTTTTTTTTTTGTTTTTTGAAAATTTCTCTCCAAAGCAGGTTTTTAAAGGGGGGTTCAATTTACAATGTAAGTTTTAGTGATCTCAACCCAACAAAAGGTGAGAGTAGTAGCTTATTCATTGATCACCCTTTTTCCAACTTTTTAATTGATCACCCCCAACACAGCATATATGGGTGGCGGTGATTCATCATACAGGCCAGATCAGCTAGAAAATTTAAACATTTATTCCTTATTATGTCTAGAAAAAACGTTTGTTTTGTTTTTTTTAAATTACCCCTCAAAATAGATTTTTAGCATTTACAATCTAAGTTTATGCTAAATTGGTCCCCTATTTGTGTCTGGCAGTGTTCACACTTGTTTTTTTGAAAATTCAGGCTTTTTTAGTGATCACCGCCCAAAAAAGGCGAGAGAAGTAACTTATTTATTGATCACTCCATTTTTCCTATTTTTTAATTGATCACCCCCAACGCAAAAAACAGTTTCTATTGAGTGTCTAACCAGACTTGTTTTTTCTTATTGTTATTGTTGCTGGAATTTAATACAGAAAAATTGCCTCAAATATCTACTTGAATCTAAGATTGAATTTCCACTCATTTTTCTATGCTTGATTATTTTGGTTTTCAGTCAAAAGAGTTGTGAGCGAAACAGGTAGGGTCTGCTGTTGTGTGTGTGCGCATGTTTGAGTGCTGTGGCCTCTTCTCTAGAAATAGGAAACTTTTCTTTTCAGTACGGCTATTGTGCAAGCAGCCTGACTTTTCTGTCTTTATTTTTTGTTGTCGTTTTCTGCCATCCACTTAGAGAGTTGTACAGAGTATTTTAGTTTTTATTTGTGTGTATGTTGTTTTTTCATCTTAGTAAATTTTAAAATTGAAGTGATTGTATAATTGGTGTCTATTATACATGCAACATTATATTTTTAGCTTTTCCTATTCAATAAGAAACAATATATATATATGTTTGTTGCGTGGATGTAAGGGAATCTGACTGAATGGTAGATTTGATTAGACAATGTGGAAAAGAAAGATTGAGAAAAGCATGTTACGTCTCAAAAATGTTTATTATCATGAAGATGAATCTTTATGCATTTCGTTTCACACACACACAAACATACACCCACCCACATATGCATATAAGCATATACATGCCCAGCCATAGACACACACATACATACACATAACCTCACCCCATCTGGAGAGAACCACAAACAGTCATAAATCACACCCACTTAACAGTCCAGATGAGATATCCACTCTATCTAAATACCCTGCTCCCTACACCCACACACTTTATAACTCGTACACTGACCTTTTCTAAACCACAACCAGCTCCATAAGTAACTTCCCATTGAACAAACTAGAGCATCCAAATATAAAAAACACATTTCATTTCCATTACACAGCATGGACAGTGCACGACTCTGCTATGTTCAAATCTGTTCTGATGATGTCATTCACAAAGACGAAATGCATAAAGATTTATCTTCATGATAA
>VCCN01002112.1:7721203-7733654 GCA_006491835.1 Architeuthis dux | reverse complement strand
GCCTGATGCCACTAGCGCTATTTCACAACCAGCATAGTTTAATAGCTTGAATGTACAGCTGTAAACTCGGGTTATGGAAAATTCACCACCAACAATTAACCTCCTACAATTCACCACTGTATACAATTCATAGCTGTGGATTATGGAAAATTCACCCCAACCTAGTTTAACAATATTAATACCAGCTATAAATTAAACATAAAATTCCTATATCCTATAATTTTTCAGTTTTGAGAAAAAAAAATTTTTTTAGGTTGTAAAACTGTTCAAACCTGACAAATTCCCTGAAAAAACTGAAGAAAAGTACAAAAAATTACTTGCAAAAAATCTTATTCTATTTTTTATTGTATATTCGACTCAGTAAGATCTTAACAGTAATAGTTACATTAAAATGAATCTTAACCCATTTTTTTTTCTCAAAACTGAAAAATTATAGGATATAGGAATTTTATGTTTAATTTATAGCTGATATTAATATTGTTAAACTAGGTTGAGGGGGAATTTTCCATAATCCACGGCTATGAATTGTTATGTGTTGAATTGTATACAGTGGTGAATTGTTGATGGTGAACTCGTTGGATACCTGTAAACTCATCATTTTGACTGTAGATAGGTAGCACATATCTGTTGGGATCATTCTGCATTTGGGGAAAGTGGAGAATTTTTGCACAAAGATTCACTGTAAATTTGATTAGAAAATGTCCTTGTCTTTGCAAAATATCTCATAACTGCTTCTATGTTGATGAAAATCTGAGCATTATATTTGCTAATTCTCAGTGTATCTTTCTTACTATGCACATAAAATGAAAAGATTTTTCTTTTGTCATCAACTATACGTTATACTGAACATATCATGTGATCATATCAACCATTTTTCAGGAACCAATTTTCTTTTAAAAATGCAAAATTGAAATCTTGATTTTTCAGAAAAAGAATTTGTTGTTTGTAGGGTTAGTGATATCTCTCAAGTGACTTTCATCAAATTTCTTTTTACCATTTTCTGTCTGAATTCTTGAGATGAGGAATCATCACTATACATAGATCTTTTTGCACTATTGGCCTCATCTTGTTCAGGTGCGTGTTGTGGATGATGGTTGGAATATTTTTAACCCCCCCCCCCTATACACACACCGTTCACAACATGCACCCGAGGATGGCCATAGTGTACAATGGCTAAAACATTATGTAAAAACAAAAAAAAAACAAGATGAGGACAACAGTCTGAAAAGATCTATGATTCTAGTTTTTACTAGATTTACTCAGCCAGCAATGAAAATGTCCCTTCCAAATTCTTTCTTCCTTTCTGTAACATCTGAAAAATTATTAATGCCATTAAGTTTTCAAAATTTTTATTTGTCAAATCTAGTATAAAATTAAAATGCAATACATTTTAGTAAAAGTAAAATAGTCTGTTATTATTTCTTATTCATTTTGGTGAAAATTCATTTTAAAATGAATTGTACATTCCAAAAAGCAAGAGATTGATCACCCCTTTTTCCAATTTTTTAATTGATCACCCCCAATACAGTATGCTGCCAAAAGACATTGGTCACATGATGGTTTCTATTGAGTTAATAACCAGACCTGTTTTATTAATCACTGCTCCCCAGAACAGACCAGTTTAAATTGTTGCTGGGTTTAGGTTTAGGTTATTTATATGTTCTGATATTTATATGTATCTATGTATCTAAGTATCCGGACTTTGGCCAGTCCTAACCATTCATAGTAGAAACTTGAAATTTTGCACACACACTCTCCTCAATGAGAAGGGCAAATGTTTTGTTTTTGTTTTTTGAAAATTCCCCTCCCAAATAGGTTTTTAGTAGGGGGGTTCAGTTTACAATGTAAGTTTATGCCAAATTGATCCCTTTGTTTGTGTCCAGTAGCATTCTCAATTGTTTTTTTGAAAACTTTGACTTTTTAGTGATCATTGACCACCACCACAGTTTAATTTTCAAGATAAAAAGAATCATATATAGGTGGTGGTGATTTCCAACCATCATTTTGGGGCCTTTTCAGAACCACTATTGCTAAAGGGGTTGCCCTAGTAATGCCAGCTAGATCCAGCTGCTTGAAGGAGGAAAGGAAGGAAGGAAAGAAAGAAAGAAAGAGAGGAAGAAAGAAAGGAAGGAAGGAAGAAAAGAAAGAAGGAAGAAAGAAAGAAAGGGTCAGAGAGATAGGAGAACGGTAACAGGAAGATGAATGGGAAAATGCAGAGATGATCAGTCCTGTGGATATACGTGTGTGAGGACACAGCCATGTTCCCCTTTGTTGGAATCGACAGTGAATGTTTGGCTTACAACTTATTAGAAACTGTCATCAAAACTGTCAAAATAGGTTTCTTCAGTTTTCAAGTCGGTCCGGCTGGCTGTGTATGTATCACGCGTAAAGGCCACACTAATGGAGCTAGAGGGCTGAAAATTTCAACATTTACTCCATATTATGTCTTGAAAAAAACGATTTGGAAATTTTTTTTTAATTACCCACCTAAATAGGTTTTTAGTGGGGGGGGGGGTCAATTTACAATGTAAGTTTATGCTAAATTGATCCCTAAGTTGTGCCCGCTTGATTTTTGAAAATTTGAAAAATGGCAAGAGAAGTAACTTATTCATTCCTCATCTCTTTTTTAATTGATCACCCCCAACATGGTATGCTGCCAAAAGATGTCGGTAACATGACGGTTTCTATTGAGCGACTAAGCAGACCTGCTTGTGGTGATGTTGAGGTTATATATGCACGTACTCAAAGCATTTTCCAGACCTGACTCAAAATATGTGTATAGAAGACCAATGTCACCACATACATTTCTGTGGATGCATTTGAATGTATAAGTGTGTGTGTATTTGTTTCTCTTGGATTTAATCCATGAGAGGATCAATTTAATCCTTGAGTTGTCAGTTCCTTTGTAGATGATCCTGTCACACAGGTTGGGTGTGTTCTTGTCTTTTTCTGGGGGAGGTGGCATTCGTGTGTGATACAGAGAACCAGGCTTCTCATCATCCTTATCAAGTATCAGCCAAATTCAGGTTTTTAAGCAACTAGGGAAAAAAGAATGTAATCTCTTTCTTCATTTTTGCTAGACTTGGTAGTGGTTGCATGTGTATATCCTTCCTTATAACAATGGAAATTTGCTTAACATCTCTGGCACCAAGTTTCTCCCAGAAAAATTGCATTTTACCCCGGTTGTAGGCTTTAAAGATTTCACTCTAGATGATTATATTTCCAGAGTGTTCTATGATTTTGGAAGCAAAAAAATGCATTTTTAGGACTGAACAAAAAGTAATGTTTGGATTTTTAAAGTACGGAAGGCTAAAACAGCTATCATTATCAAAGGTTTTTTTGTTTACATAACTAAAACTTAGCAAGGGCATATTGTTTAACAACAAGTTGAAATTATTATTCAATTGTTTTTTTACATTTGCTCTATTTAGCTTGGGATCACAAGTGTGTGTGTGTGTATTTGTATGAATTTGATCAGACATTGTGATCTTGTAGATCTATTATTCTCCTCTCCCAGATATCCAAATCCAGCAAGATGTTTTTCAATTTTTTCCTGTAGTGTTTTGATTGTAAGATTGTAACTTTCTCCTAGAGGGATGTACTATTTCACTGGTTCCTGACTATAGAGCAGATTGAGACAGATAGATAGATAGAAAAAATGTATTTGCATGTGTATTATATATTTATAATAATATATAAATCTTTTTACATTTTTCTGTTTTTGTATACTATAATGTTTTGAGGAAAATGTTAACCAGGCTCATGAATGTAAGATGGAAAAATATGAAGATCTGTCAGAAGAATGTATAAAACATGGCTGAATAACAAATATATTTCCTATCAAAGTAAGATGTTATGGGTTTTATCACCAACTTGAATCTGACATACCTGGCTAAACTTGGAATGTCTACTCAGAAAGCAGAAAATGATATATAATAATATAAAGAGGCTCCAAGATCATGCGGAGGCTGCATTTACATAGTCTGACATTTCCACACTGTGACAGAAAACCAACCAAGCCTTGAGATATCATGAGATATTGCTAGGACACCTTGGGTTAGTAGTAATGATGTTTGTAACATGGTGGATTAAATTTGTTAGGTTTATTACTATCTGACTCCATTAGTATTACCTAAAACTTAACTCTACCACATTAACATTTAATACTAAGTTAAATTACTTAGTTATGAAATGGAATGTGACAATTTAGTAGTAATATGAGTAGTAGTAGTAGTAGTAGTAGTAGTAGTAGTAGTAGTAGCTATGGTCATTTCCTTAAGGAACAGTGGCTGCTGCTAGTTATAAGATCCTAAAGGGCTAATTCTTGTTGTCGACTACTGCTGGTTTGAAGATTTATGTGCGTAGCAAGATTTGTTCTCCCTTTTTTTATCTTCAATGTGACTGCACGAATATCATAGTAAAAGGGAAAATATTCACGGTTGCATGCATAACAAAAAGTGCAGAAGCGATATAACTTAAGAGATATTTATTGAAAGTGCACAAGATTAGAACAATACAATTAGCTGTAGAAAGATTGATAAGGCTCTCATGAGTTTTAAAGACTGAAGAAGGAAAGTGTTCTAAGTTTGTATGAGTGAGAAAGGAAAAGTGTCTTACAATAATTTGTGCGTATGTGAATATTTGTGTGTTGGTCAAAATGTGTGTGTATTGTCGTATGGCCAAAAAAACCTCAAAGCAAGTATGTCGGGAACTGACGAGAGAATTCACTTGTGTATCACTTTTATTGAAAATGGTATGTGGTATGGGACATTATTTTAATGAGCATTCCATGAAATAATTTTCATTGTGGTCTGAGTAGACTGGTTGATGACAGAGTATTTGGTTACATTGAGGCTTGGTTTAAAACTCACACCTTTCTGGGTTGAATGCAAAAATATGCATATTTTTATTGTTTTGTTTTGTTTTTAATTAGGGACCAAGGCCATATGTTTTTGCTCCACTATATGTTTCAACCTGAAAACATACCTGACCCCAGGGTCATCATCTGATGAAGGTTTTGTTGAAGGCACTGCTGCTGTTTTTCCAGCAGTAGTTGTATGAAATTATATATATGCATACACAAACATATATTTATACATTAAACTCTTTAAATTTCTTATCTTTTGCTTTAGATATGTTTGGGTATCTATTTATATATCAGTATTTGTTTATGTATGTATAATGTACGTATTTTATATATTTATCACAATCTTAAATTATTTGTTTTAATTTTGATAGGTGACTCTGGTTCAGGTACCAGTAGAGAAGAATACATTGGCAAAATAGCCTCAGATATTATCAACAAGTTACCTCCCTTGTTTGACCTGGATAAAATCAAGAAAAAATATGGTGTTAATGTGACACCCACTACTGTGGTTCTATTACAGGAATTGGAAAGATTCAATCAGCTCATAAATCGAATGAGTAGATCTCTGAAAATATTGCTTCGGGTAAGTAAAAGTAAAATTATATTTCCTACTTTTGGGCAGGGTCAATTTAAGACCGAAATGGGCCCCACGCCACCCATAATTTGAGGCCCACCAATATATATGCGTATATGTATATCACAGATTTTTTAAGAAAATGAAGACTTACTATTTAATAAATTTAAATTTCTAATTTTGAATAGATAAGAAATTGTTGATGTAATGCAGACATTTTTAAAAATGTAATAGAAAGAGAAAAAACAAAAAAATATTTAAAAGATTTCAAAAGTTCATAATTAGCAGAGCAGTGCATGGGAACAGACAGACCCTGCAACTGCAGGAGGGGAGATCTGGAGGCGCAATCAGACCGTTTAAACCTTTTACTTTTGTGAGGGGCACAAATTTAACAATTTGCAGGGTGGGGTAGAGTCAGTCAGGCCTAGCGCCACCACTGTAATTAGACAATGTAAAAAATGTAAGTAATATGCAATAAATTATAAAGATATTAATAACAGTTATTTGCAAATGTTAAAATAAGGCGTCTCATAGTATAAACTAAAACGGGTATTTTGCCTATAAAATAATACTTTTTATTCACATGCTAAATGTATTAAGTAATTATTTTATGATTGATCTTTTTTCACAAGGGAATAGTGATAAAGTTTTATATCGCTATTTATATCTCATAGTTTGTGTATAGGCTTCATTTATTGGGATCACACAATTCATCCCTTAGCTTTTGTCCAGCAGTATTCACATTTGTTTGTTTTTTAAATTGAGATTTTTTTAGTGATCACTAACAACAAAACGTGAAAGAAGTAACTTATCCATTGATCACCCCCAACATGGCATGATGCCAAAAGACGTTGATCATGTGATGGTTTCTATTCTATTCTAGTCACTGTTTTTTTTTTTACTTTGACTTCATAACAATCTCAAAAGCCTGGGCCACCAAACCTGACCAATCTCTTCTCTGCTCTACAGAAACAAACTTGATTTTTAAGTAAGAATCAATAGTTTAGTGCTAAAAAAAGAAGTGAGGGAATGCAGGGCTGCCTGCTCAGGGTGGAGAGAGTAGAATTTATAAATTTCATAGTTTTGGTGACAGATTTGATTGACGGTTTCTAACTGTTTGTCGCCATAACAGTTTCATTGTCTGAATTAACTTGAAAGGCTGTACTGAGCATTCATGACCCAATTTTAAAATGACTCACCTCATTCATATATCATCATCTGTTCTCGTTTGGATATTAATTCTTAAATTCTGGAATGTTTCAGGCTCTGGCAGGAGAAGTGGGTATGAGCAGCGAATTGGATGACGTTGCAAAGTCACTGTTCAATGGAATGATTCCGTCCATCTGGCGGCGCCTTGCTCCAGATACTCTTAAGTCTCTGGCTAATTGGATGGTGCACTTTGATAAACGTTTCAAGCAGTACCAAGCGTGGGTGAGTATCAAAATCTTAATCCTATTGATGTCAGCGCTCAGACACAGCAGAGATCAAATAAAACCCCAAAGATGGAGGATAAATGAATCATAAGTGAACCAGGCTGCAATACACGGAATGCAGATTGGATTTTGAATAAACTAGGGCAGTTGCATGTTTGGAAGGGGACGGACTTTATGGTGTGTGGAGCAGCCTGCCATAATTGACATTTAAAATAATTTTCCATCCGTCGCACGAAACTACGACTTTGAAGTATTTCAGTTACTTCTCTTCAGTGTTGCCAATTTAGATATTTATATTTAATTTTGTATTTGTTTTTATTAGATTTCTTGAGAACTGCTGACCCAAACAACTTCAAACTGGATGCTGTACTGCCTTGTGTGCTGGTTAATATATCTGGCAAATGTCAACTTCATACAATGGCCAGAGTAATTGCGGTGCATGCACACACACAGATTTCTTCAATTGTAGTGAGATGTTAGTTGTATAAATACAATATGCACATTCTGTGTCTACCAAGTTCAAATGGGATTATGGTCCTTTTTGTCTTGGCAGCCGGTCTCAGCAGCTTCAGGAGTTTGAGCTGCTATACTTGGGCATTTAGTATGGAGGAAGTGTTGTGCCCCAAGTTCCACTACCTCTCTGAACAAAATTTTAAATGGATAGAAAAACAATTTAATTCTATTAGAAATAACATTTTCCAGAAATTTAGCATTCAAAATGACAAATCATGACTAAATGCATGCCTTTTTATGTTGTAATAAAATCTGGTTCGTCTTGCGTAATGTTCCTGTTTTTAACTCTCAAAACCAAGTGATTAGAAGCAAAAATGTCTGTTTGTTCAAATACTTATGACAAGTATTTTAAGTCAAAAAGTATTGCTACAAATTCATAGAAACCTCTATTAAACAAAATTGTCAATATGTGAAGCTATTGTTTTAAGATGTATCCTCCATCTAGGTCCATACACTTCTGAAAGCAGTGTTTCCACCTCTCTCCAAAAAAAACAGTTGCCATAACCTTTTGAGCTTACCTCTCTGCCTTGAATTGGAAGCCACTATTTTGTATGGGACCTCTTTGGATCATATTTGTAGATCCAAGACTTGTCCCCAGATATGATTCGTTCCATAAAATCGTCTTCATCTGCTTCGATCTTGCTTAAAAGACTGATGGAAAGATCATCTCTTTGAGCTAGCTGATTTTCACGCCAATCTTTTGGCACCCATCGAGCCGAAACATTGCTGAGGCCAACAGCTTTGCTTAAAATTGAAAATGCAGATCCATGGGAGATCCCAGCTGCAGTAGCTATCACATCCATGGTAATTTGACAGTCTTCTTCCACCAGGTTCTGGACTCCAGCCACAGTTTCTTCATTCGTCAATGTTGACAGTTTCCCCTCTCTTAGTCCATCTTTGAGGTCTTCCCGACCTTCCTTAATACACTTGATCCATCTAAAAACAGCTATTTTATGTTGGGCAGAATCCCCGTAAACCTGTTGCAAACTTTCAATGATTTGGGAAGATTTCCACTTGAGTTTTGAAAATTTGATGTTAGCCCTGACATCAAAATCGTTTTTCCATGGTACAAAAAGTATCCTTTTATTTAATACACCCTAACGAGACAAACACAAGTCTATTAATGAGATAACTTGTTAGCAGCCATCCAGTTATCCCAGATACATTTTTAAACCCATTTTGTTTGGAATGATGTATGAACTGGGACATTAGTAGCAATACTTTTTGACTTACTCTCGAATATATATAATTTGTGGTTACAGTTCGGACAGAAAGTAATATAAAATATTTTCCCAGTTTCTGCTGATCTTGGATTCTAACCAAACAACAAGTGA
Source organism: Architeuthis dux (assembly GCA_006491835.1). Classification (NCBI taxonomy): domain Eukaryota; kingdom Metazoa; phylum Mollusca; class Cephalopoda; order Oegopsida; family Architeuthidae; genus Architeuthis; species Architeuthis dux. The sequence goes on along the minus strand of VCCN01002112.1, from coordinate 7,724,933 downwards.
AAATATTTTATTTAAATGAAGGGAATCATTCCATTCTATTCAGTTTATGAATGACTTTTTAGATAAGGATGAATTGGACATATTTTATGGTAATGTTTCTCCCTGTGTCTCTAGGTTAATGAAGGAGAACCAGTTGTGATGTGGTTGTCTGGTCTGCACATCCCAGAATCCTTCCTCACAGCCTTAGTGCAAGCTACCTGTCGTAAGAATGCCTGGCCCCTAGACAAATCAACATTGTTTACAACAGTCACACATTACCAGTCACCTGATAATGTTATTGAAAGACCTCAAGCAGGTAAGTTCAAAACAAAGTCTTACCAACTGTGATCGAATAACACTGTGATGTGTTTTTTGTTCCTGGGTAGTGAGTGCTATTGTCTAATTGCTTATGTCTAAAAAGTATAGAAAATGGCTATTATTCCCTTAAAACTCTGCTATTGTGGCCAGGATAGTGATATTCATATGTAATTGTTTTTCTTACTTTATGTGATTAAAAATGTGCAGATTCGCCTGTTGTCCAATTGAAAATAAGTATATTTCAAATTATTGCTGTCTTGGTCGCAAAAGCAAAGTTTGAAGGGAATAATTCACATTTTCTATACTTTTTAGACATAATCAATTAGGAAATAACACTTATTACACAGGAGCAAAAAAGAGTAAAAATATGTCGCACAATGTTTTCCAATTCAGAATGTGGGTGATTTTTTTTAGTGCAGAAAAATATTCTCGATTTTGTAAATTTGTACAAAAACAATTATGTATACATTTATGTCTCTTCTGCTATTCTTTGAAAGATGAATATAGTTTAAAATTTTGGGCACCTTTTTTTTATTTAAAGATTTTTTTTCTACTGTCAGTGTTAGATTAAATTCATTTCTGACAATTAACAATATCACCAGTCTGTTTTGCATTTTATTATTAAATTGTATATGTAATAAAACCAATCTGCACCAATAAAAAGGAACACTAATTTGGCATATTGTTTTGTTATTGAATTATGTCTGATATGTTACTGAAATCTTATTAAAACGTGAGAGACTAAAATCAGGGTGTCACACTATTCAGTTTTATGCCATGTAAAAAATTATACAGTGCAACTTATCTATTATTATAAAGGAGGAAATGAGTTTTGTCACAAGACTGACATTTTGTTTATTTACATTCATCATTAAACCTTGGATATCAAGTCATGTGACCATATTGTCATTAGTTGTACTGTTAATATAGCCTGTAAAATATAGAGTGAAAAGAGAAAAAATTAGTAATGAAGGAACAATGAGTAGAACAAAATTCCAAAGATTATCCTTTCACAAACCAGAATATCCAAGAAGGGTGAATTGCTTCGGCTAACAAAAGTCTTGTGATGAAGAGTCTTATTGACCAGTTAGAGATTCAAAAAGGTTTCAAAAGGGCTTCTCTAGCAGCGATAGTTATTACTGACTGATAAGTTTACATATCAACATATTGAACGCAACTTTTTAATGACATAAAAGAATATTTGTATATCCTTTTTTTAAAAATCAATTCTCGAAATCAAACTGTGACGTTTGGTTGCATTCATTTTTTAAGAAGAAGCTAAGACATTTTTTTAACATATCTCATATCGCTGTGTTTATTTAACAAATCTCATATCGCTGAGCAATGTTCCCTCTAATTCTTTTATGGCCTATGCAGGACCAAAAAGCCTGTGAGCAACTGAAAAAGTGGAGTCTACAGAAACTTATTTTTATTTTTGAGATTATCTTATAATTTTTGTCTAAAATTTATAAAACAAAGGTCAGTTACTTTTAACAAAAAGTGTATAATAAAAAAAATGATTCATTCAGTACATTGTTTTTTCTGCAAAGTAGGACTTAACCGTAAAAAATGGATTGTATCATAAGGACTGACCGATCACCACTAAAGAAGCTCACATTTTTTACTTTTGTACTTACACAGTATTTCTATTTACTCAAACTCAAGTACAATGCGATTGCAAATATAATTTTTCTTGCTAAAATCAGTAATCTATTATAATAAGTTATCAGTTTTTTTTACACTTGAGTATAAAGTTATGCATCAGTTTTAACCCTGTTTTAGTATTAAATTACTCGCATTGTACACAAGTAAATACATTAAATAATTGAAATAAATAAATAAATTATAATCTGACATTTCATATTGTTACATATTTTTCTTATTAATTTTATTAAAAGTGAAAACAATACTTTGTCTAAATAAAAATAAATAAAATAATCGCTTTTTTACTAAAACCTAAACAAACACTGCCGTATGGACCAGCCTTAGTTAAATTGTGATTTAAATAACGAAAAATTAGGATGAATGTAAATAGAAGTTAAAAATTAATAAAAATTGTTTACAATATTTCATCTAATGAAAGAAATAAAATAAAATAATCGTATTTTTACTAAAACTCGCAAGTATGAAAGTAAAAAATGTTAGCTTCTTTAGCGGTGATCGGTCAAATCAGTCTTTATGATGTGATCCAACTTTGTTGATTTTTCTTTATTATTTATTGATTATTTCTTAATCTTATATTTTTTCTTTATTACATAAATTATAAGTGTATTAGGCAAAAATAAAGACTTTTTTAAACATAATTAGGTATTATATTTTACATGAAAATTCTCATGCATAAAATTCATTACTTTTACTAAAGAATCTCCTCAGTTTAATGTTTAATCTTTGCATAAACCTGCAATCAAATGATGCTATCAAGAGTGAAACTACAATTGCTTATTCGGGCCACATAGTTTTATTATTGAACATTTTTTTTCTTTATCTGAAATTTTCAAAATTTGTGTGGCATTAAAACTTTACTCATTATTATTTTAATTTTTATGACTACTTTTTACCTTCATCTTAAATTTTAGTAGTTGTTTTTTATTGCAACTTTTGCTCAGACCAATTACCCTCCGGCAGTGAGCAAATAGCGTTGATCGGAAAATAAATGATAGGCCTCAGGTGGGACTCGAACATAGCCAGGGAAAGCACTGTTTAGCCCAGTCTGCTTTACCAATTACACCACCGAGCCTTAACTGGCTCGATAAAAAGCAACTAATAACATTGAAGATGAACGTAAAAAGTAGTCATAAAAATTTAAATAATGATTTATAATACTTCATCTAACAAAAATAAAAATGGAGAAAATGTATCAAATTTTACTGTACGGCATGATGTTTTCTTGTGCACAGCCACACAGCTTAGAGGGAACACTTTAGCTGAGTATTCAAATAGTTTATGATAAAAGATAAGGAAAATTAAAATTTGCAATAAAATTTAAGAAACCATTAAGAAAAGCAAACAAGTGAAGAATTCTAATCTCTTTCAGGTTGTTATATCTATGGCCTCTACTTAGAAGGAGCCGGATGGGACAGAAAGTTAAATTGTTTGATTCGACAAAAGCCTAAGCAACTTGTTCAAGAATTGCCAGTGTTGAAGATAAACCCCATAGAGAGTAGACGACTCAAGTTACAGGTAAGACCTTGAAGATTTGTGTGTGTGTGTGTAGATGCAGGTAAACAGTCATATGACTGTTATGGCTTTTGTTGGTTGTTGTTTGATTTAGCTGTGTTGGTTAAAAACGTGTTTGGTTTTTGACACGTGCATTCAGGAAGATGACTGCTGGGTCAAGAGACCGACCATAGCTACCGAAAATGAGACTTCACCTGGTCACTTCTAAGCTTCCAGTACGCTACGATTAGACGAGTTGCTTGCCTTTTATTTACAT
>VCCN01002112.1:7664219-7674605 GCA_006491835.1 Architeuthis dux | reverse complement strand
CTTTGCTTTTGTGATCAAGACAGTGATAATTTGAAATCTGCTCATTTTCAATTGGACAATGGCCGAATTTACACTTTTTTATTCACATAAAGTAAGAAAAACAATTACATATGAATATCACTATCCTGGTCACAAAAGCAGAGTTTGAAGAGAATAATAGCCATTTTCTATACTTTTTACAGATAAGCAATTAGAAAATAACACTCACTACCAACGAACAAAAATCGTATTGCACAGTGTAATTTGGTATGTTTTCATTTCTTCTCGACAGGCATTTTATCAACTGAAACAGTTTGATGAAGCAAAGAAATATTTATGTAAAGCCCAGAAGATTTTACCTCATGATTCCAGTATTCAGAAAGAACTCAAACGAGTTCAAGAGTAAGTAATTTTTTATCTACTCATAGATGTTTGATTAAATTAACTCTTAAATTTATACTGGCAAATTCAAATAGTAATTCAAGGGGAGTAACTTTAGTCAAAGGTTACTCCCCTTGTACTTTTGGCAAAATTTTTTCTTTAATTCAATTCACAAGAGTTCCATTTAAAAAAAAAATATTTCTTTTAAGAGTTCCACAGCAGTTACAAGTGGTCTATGATATCTCCAAAAGTTATGAATGAATTTTATTCAGATTTCCTGGAGGGGTGGACAATAGGCAAAGGAAGAGTTGATTTTTGAAAAGATCCATGCACAATTACTAACAAGAATTACTAACTATGTCGTAGTTATGTCCAAAACACATAATATCATAAATCCTTTTTAGCTGTCCACAAGATATCTCCAAAAGTTCTCAATGAATTTCATTCAGATCTTTTGAAGGTGTCGGGGGAAGATATCTTTTTCTTTTCTTCTTTTTTGTGAGGATTGTTTTTCGGGACAGTTTGTGAATAAAGTTAGTCTGGAGCACTGGTATGTAAGCAGCCTTGGACAAAACTGGAACTCGGTTCACCAATTTCATTTTCCGTACTCATTTTTCTTGTGTTCTGTAGTATTTTTGTCAATTTTGACTTCCAGGGATCAACAAAAGTTCCAGTTTCTGGAAACCAGCATTTACAAGAAAATGATTTCTTCTATTGAAACAAATAAAATAGACAATTCTACCCCAGGTAAGATTTTTCTGTCTTCTCCCATTTAGATATTTCATTAAAGCAGTGGTGGATTAACTATTAGGCAGATTAGGCTTACGCCTAGGAGCCCTGAAGGGTGGGGGGGGCTAAAAAAATTGTATGACTCTTAAATTCATAAACCACTTGGAATTGACAGTGGAACTCTTCTGTGAATTTAATTGAGAAAAGAAATCCACCAAATGGTCAAACGGGGATAATTCTAATTAGAAGTTATTTACTTTGAAATTGACATTCTATTTTCTTTGCATGAATTTAAGAGTTAATTGAGTACACATGTTTTAGATGATATTTCAGAACTTTTGCATATATATTATAAATATTATTTAACATGACAATGTCACTTTATTCTATTCAACGTGTGCTGGGCAGGGGGGCTGGGTGGTAGATAATTCATCACAAGATTAAAGACAGAATTGACCAATAAAATTGTTTGACACAGCATGACCATTATATAGCAGTTGTTATGCCATAAAAAAGTCACATCCCTTATCAGAAACTTGGTTATGGAATTAAAAACCTACTTCAAAAACTTGTTTAGTCCTATATGACCATTATGTAGGTGTTAATGTGCCATCAAACCACCATTCATTCCCTTTTCAGGCTTCTCAGATTATTTTCTGTATTTCCAGTGACACCTGATTCAGAAAGTGATAAAACAGAAAGTGATGCAGTATCTAAAGAATTTCAAGACAGTGTCACCAAATATTTACAGTGAGTTGTTATTCATTTTGACTTGAACCAACAACTCTAAAAACTACTGTATATGCCGGACTATAAGATAAATGGTTTATAGTCCAGTAGAATTAGTCAGAATTTATGCATGGATCTTGAACAAATTCTTGGATTTTGGAGGACTTTTGATATGTACTTTTATACCATTTCCTCGAACTATAAACTGATTTTCATCTTTATGCGAATTTGATCGAGGTCTTTTCCTAATTCTACTGGACTAAAAGGGTATTTGGAGGACTACCACTGACTGCAACTCATCTAAGTCACATAACTGTCCATATCAAACTTTGTTAGATGTACCAGTTTATTGGATGCAGCGTAATATTTGCATAGTTTGTTTTTTTTTAATTAAATGACCGTCTTATATAAGGGCATATACAGTACTGTGTGTAATGAAATCGTAATAACCTACAAGTATATTATTCAGAATTTTATTTATTAAATTATAAATATTTTATTTTTTTTAAAATCTTTACCTGCTTTTTGCTTAATACTTAAATTTGTATAAATGTTGTATTTTATGCTATTATAATGATTCTATGGTAAGTATATATAACCAAAACTGCTGATATGTGATGAGACCGTTTCTTCAAACCTTTTTGTCAGAATTTTTTTTCATTTTTTAAAATTATTAATTAGTTGATAGACATTATGTCAATGTGACATTTGAGTTTCACTTATGAATCTGTATATTTATTTTCTCAAAATATTTATATTTCAGATTGCAAAAAATTAAACTCAATCGTATGTTGATTTATCAGAATAAAAAAAATGAAATCTTGATTTTATTTAAAACTAGCTGAATAACCCATCCTATGGACGGGCATTCAACTAGTTACTATAATTGTCATTGTTTTCCTTTTTATGATTGCTAACAGGGGCTTTGTTGATGACAATTGTCAAGATGAGTGTCCATTGCCAACGAGCATGTCAGAAGCAGAAATGAATTTTGTTGTAGAGGTGGTTGAGAATATGGGACTTTATATAGTACAAACAGGCTCTGTAAGTTTTTCCCTATCTTTTTTGATTTGTCTCATACTTATTAAAAGTTTTACTGTATCTTTACTATTTAGAAATTGAACAGAAAGTAATTAATAGACTTTAATGTTACAGAGAAAAATCGTTAAATACTCTATTGACCAATGGCTTATCTGTGTATGAATTTAATTATGATTCATGTAAAAGAAACAGCATCCTAAATTGTCTAGAACTTTCTGAAAGTCAATATTCCTTGGGAAAAATATTCTTCCTCTTGGCACAATAATGTTTTCGGGGACCAGAAATTTGACTCTGATGAAAGATTCATGTTTAACGTCACAACACATTGTTATAGATTTAAATAATTAGTGTTTTTAACATGTTATAATTAATTGTATGATTTAATTGAAACAATAAAAATAGTCTTAATAGATTCTTTGTACAGATTTTTTCTTTTTAAACAATAGAAAATAAATTTAATCAAAACACTAACGTTACGGTTTACTTTTATTTAGGTGTGTAATTGTTACATCGCTATTGTGACTTTTTTTTCTAATTTTACACAAAATAAAAATATACATAAATAAATAAAGCAATAAAATGGATTTTTTTTTTGTTTTTTTGGGGGGTTTTTTAACGACCATTCTCGAAATTTCAGCTAAGAACATTCTTTCTTAATTTTCCTTTTTAAGCAACAGAAAATAAATTTAATCAAAACCGTGACAATATAATTTACCTACTTTTACTTAAAGGTGTTTAATTGTTAGATGGTTATTGTGCCTTTTTCTATTTTTATACAATAAATATATAAATAAATAAAACAAATTTTTTCAGTTAAAAAGAAAAAGAAATCTGTACAAAGAATCTATTAAGATCATGTAACAGGTGTTAAAAAAATAGAGAAAAAACACTAAAAAAAAGTCTGTTTTATTTCTTTATGTATTTATTTGGTGTAAAAATAGAAAAAAGGCATGATAACGATATAACAAAACAAGTAAACATTTAAATAAAAGTAAATTGTATTGTTACTGTTTTGATTAAATTTATTTTCTATTTAAAAAAGAAAAAATCCATACAAAGAATTTATTAAGTCTATTTTTATTTTTTCAATTAAATTATACTATTAACAATAACATGTAACATGAGTTAAAAACACTATTTATTTATTTAAATCCATAACACTAGCATCACAACTGGTGTTGGCCCGGACATGAATATTTTGTCAGTCAAATTTTGGGTCCGCGAAAATGTTATCGTGCCCTCCTCTTGTCTTGCCAATTTTCTCTGAACAATTCTCTTACTTTAACTCAATAATGTGATGGTGGAAAAAGTAAAGTTGTGTGTGGTTCAATGGTGATGTGGCACATTAAGTATTCTTTTTTTTTTTTTTTTTTTCAAGAATAAGAAAAAAATGCTGCAATTGTAATTGAAAAAAAGTTTTACACTCAGTAATGATGTAAATTAGTACAGTATTTTGAAAAAAAATATTTTTCCCAGAAATCTGAAAAACTTTGTAAAAAATATAATTTCTGTATAAATACAGTATTTGGTTGTTATTGCAAGCAGTTTCCACTGCTTTACGTCCCATTTTGAACTCATACAACAAAATTGCTTGAATTTGATTTTCTTCCATCATTGATTTGACAGCCTCAAATAAACCAGAATAAATAGTGAAAAGAAAATGTTCAGCTTAAATAAATAGAGCAAAATTCATGCTTAAAAATGGTATATTCCATGAACATAGTTAAATAATAGTTTTTTTCCAAAATAAGCATCAAAGTTTAATTTAATATGATATAAACCTGGGCAAGGCCGGGTACTTCTGCTAGTATATAATAAACAGTGAAAAGATTTTTTTGGGGGGTGGGGGGTTACATCATTATACTGTGCAACACGATTTTTGTTCCTGGGTAGTGAGTGTTATTTTATGATTGCTATTATTCCCTTCAAACTTTGCTTTTGTGGCCAGGAGAGTAATATTCTTACGTAATTGTTTTTCTTACTTTATAAGATTAAAAGTATGCAAATTTGCCCGTTGTCCAATTGAAAATAAGTAGATTTCAAATTATCACTGTCCTGGTCACAAAAGCCAAGTTTGAAGGGAATAATTGACATTTTCTATACTTTTTAGGCATAATCAATCAGAAAATAACACTTATTACCCAGGAACAAAACAAAAAAGGTTTTTTTTAAAAAGTTGCACTGTGTTATTTGCTAACCTTATAAAACTTGTTAAACATAAAAAGAAATAATGCATTATGCTACATGACATTCATGTTGAGGACATGTCAACATGTCCAGAAGATATCTTCCTCTCTTGTTGCATGTGTTTGTCATATTTAAATTGATAATTAGACATTTAATGTCAGTTCCATTCCTAACGGTTTTTTTTCATTTGCTTCCAGGGGCAAAATTCCTACATTCAAATTACCAAATCTAAACAGAAATTACAAGACGACCAAGTTCTGCTATCTTAACTATGAGATCTTAGAGGAACCACCAGCATTGTCAGATTTGTCCAGTAGGGGAGATAATCCGAAGTTCATCTCAGAGATTTACCCAAAACAGGCATTGGAATATGGATGAATTTGAAAATTGAGTTAGTCTGGAGGCAGGGGTTTTGGAATGGGATTATCCGGCGTAAGTGATTAGGCGTTGACATTCTTGCGTGAGTGTTTAGGTGATATCTGATTTGGCATAACTAACGTTTTGGCTTAGGAAAAAAAAATGATGATTGATTCATCATCATCCGAAGGTGAAACTTTAAAAAGCCTTGGAACTGTAAATTTAACTTTATTGAAAAAAATATTTTTTTCAGTTCTATTTACATAAGACGTGTTACAGTGTTTACCTTGGAGGTTTTTTTTGTAGTCATATTTATTAGTTTCGGTTTCTTCACTCGATATGAGTTTGAAAAAAACAAACTATATTATTTATTACCAAAAATAATTTGATTTTTGTAATAAATAAATAATATAGTTTGTTTTCAAACTCATGAAGTTATCGAGCGAAAAAACTGTAGCTAACTAACTTTGTTGGCCGAGGTAATAAATAATAATTTTAATTTTTGTAATTAATTAAAAAGTCAAATGAACATTAGTAAAACTCTAAGCGAATTTAAGGTTTATTCAATTAAAATAGAATTAATTCAAATAGAAGTAAAATTCTAATAAATATGACTAAACAAACTCCAAAGTAAACAACACAATGTAAATAGAAGTGAAAAGTCTATTATTAATAATAATTGAATGTCAAAATGTAAGGTTTTATTTAATGTAACATTGCTCAAAATATATATCTTGTTTTTAGGTAAAATAAAAAATATTAATAAAAATCAAAGGTAAATTAATTTTTGTTTTTAATTAAATTGTCCATAGGCAGTTCGGATCATTTACTTTATTGTTTAACTTACTCTAAACAAACTGAAATATGAGAGCAAATTTAAATAAAAATCATTGTTTAATTTTTTTTTAACTTTAAATTTTCAATAAAGTTAAATTTACAGTTTTATGGCTTTTTAAAGTTCGACATTTTTTTCCTAATTCCAAATGGGCTCCCCCCAAAATAGGTTTGATACTTTAACACTCACACCAAATCAGTTTCACTAAATAGTACCAAACTCACAGGTTCAATGTCTCCAGAAACCATTTTTTTCTTACATTTTGTAAAATACATGGAAATTTGAAAAAAAGAACTGTACAAAATTAAAATCTATTTTCAAATACAATTAAATCTCAGCTTTGTTTTGTTTTATATTTTAGTCTTAGAATATTGGATGCACTTTCCATAAAGCTTTTAAGCTTAGTTCACATTACGATCCAATCAAATTGTTGCAGATGAAATGGGATTTGAACTTGGGGGTTTTTTTGCGAAGAGTCACAGATTCATATTTTTAATCGCGGATCGAGGCATTAGGTACTCAAGTCACTACAACTTTACTCTCAATCGCTGCAAAAACTTTTGCGTCACATGACTATAATAAGTTATTTAACCCCCCTCATAAAATTTTTTTTTATTAAACTAACAAAAACTTTTTCTCCACGCATACCCATTCGTCAATATGTGTATTATCACTATTCACATATACATGAGAAACATGTATATAGTTAGATAGGTACACCAATAAGTCTGTAGCCTAATGATGAAAAAAAGCATTTATTTTACACAAGAAATATTCATTTTACAACATAATCTCCTTCCTTTGTCAGTGCACTTAACCCAGTGCTTCACCATTACTTACATAGAGCAAACATTCTCAGTGAAAATTTTAAATTAGAATTCCGCTAATAACTATATTAGGCTACAGACTTTTTGATCCACCCATGTGTGTAATATATATATATATATATATATAACAATATATCTTATAATTTAAAACCTTGTAACTTTCATTGTTGTTTTTTCGGTCATGCTAAAGCAAACCGAAAGAGAGAATGTGAACACACAGACACAAATTGGGCTGCTGCTGCTAAAGCAACGTTCTTGTATCTGCGTATTCACTGGAAGTAGGCAGGCAACTGCTGCTGGTAATATCACTGCTACTACTGATGTGTCAGTTCTGTTGCCCTATTGTTTTAAAATTCTTAAAAAACAAAAAATATGAAGAGTTCTTGACAATTAACAGAAAAAAATCTTTTTTCCACGTATGTGGTTTTTTTCTCAATAAATACATTGGTACACAGACAATAGTGGCATCCAAAGATTTAAGATAAAAAAACGTTATTCCGCTTGAATACACAAAAATAATTCCTTACGTAAAAACTGTTTTCAATCGCGCAGGACAAGATTAGAAAAAGAGATTAAAGCATGTCAAAAAAGCCCCAATAAAAAAAACTTGTATAGCTCATCGCAAATAAATTTCCTTTCATTTAAGACTATCTTTTATTGATACGCACTTTCATCTTTCTCTTTAGTTTTCTAACCTTGTCTTGCTTGATCGAAAACAATTTTTACATAAGGAATAATCTTTTTTGTCTTAAATCTTTGGACACCACTGTTGTATGTGTACCTGCTAGTAGATATATAATTCTGTTGACAGTCTTCTAAAATATATGCACACGCACATATAGGATACACTATTTTCAAATGTGCCTTTATTCAACAATGCAAACCATTTATGACTGAGCCATTGCAAGCGCCGTTGGGTGAGCAAGGCATATTAGCCATATGCAGGACGGATGTGTTTTACGGCAAGCTTGTCACTAGCTCTAAGCCTGTCCTTTATTATATAGACCAGGGGTCGGAAATCTGTTTGCCTCTACGGGCCAGGACGCATATTTATGAATGGACGGTTGGCCATAAAAAGGCTTGAAATATATGAATTATCCATTTAAATACATGTAGTTATATTTTGCCTCAAATTAAAGAATAATGCATGTTAGAAAATCATTTGTGTTTAACCAAGGATGCCAATTAGTAATCAAAGAACTCAATTTAGTGTCAATTTATTTTAATCACATCTTTTGAATCTGTTAAAAGGAGCTAATGTAGATTGATTAAAACTATATTAAACCAACTAACTCCCATTATTATTAAATATATATCTGACTGCAATAATAGTTACGGTAAAAACAACAATGATGAGACCATAGTAGCATAGTGATCTCTAATAGTGAGGCTGTACGTGGCAGCAGTAGTAGCAGTGACTAGAAGCCTTAAGGGTCTGACTGCCCGTAAGTAGAGCTAGGGTGCTGATAAGACTAGAGAAAGAAAGAGAGTAATGTTACGATGCGCATAAGACGGATCTTTCTTTCTCTGCCTGTTCTGCAGTATTAAAAGGAAATGAAATTACATGCTTGTGCAAGGATGCAGTTTGCACATGGTAACAAAATACAATGAGATTAAAGAAATACAAAATACTCTGCAATGATAATAATAAGATATTTATTACAGAACAATATAACAAAAACTAGTTCTTAGCTGATAAGAAAAAGGAAGGATGCATTTAAAAGTGTTTGGTTTACTACTTAGTAAGTGTCCTTAGTTTGTTGAAGATGTTAGGAAAGAGTGTGTGTGTGTGTGAGTGTATATGTATGAATGCGTACGTACATAATCAGAGTTGAAAGGTGCGTCTCTGGTGGAACCGTCATATTTGTCGAAACGGAAAATATTGACTGAACAAAGATGAAGAATAGATCGGTCTTCTTATAGTAAGAGGTGAGTGGTGGTATGTGGCTGGTCCAAATTGTGGTGTGTTCGACTGTATATCATTAAGAATCCAAGATGGAATATGAGGTGACAAGAAACATGATGTTGCCAGACTTCTTGTCTGCAAAGCATATTATGTTCTAGTCAAGTACAGATCTTTCATGTCCTGAAAATTGGTTATCTGATAACTTGGTTCTTGGAATAAAAATCTGGATGTCAAGTGGTTTCCACTCGCTGACCATATGCGTGAGTGCAAAATATGTATGTGTCCATTACAAATCTATTAGAAAGACACTAATAATCTTTAAAACATAAAAAGTAAGTATAGTATCCCAATATTTGGTCACTGGCCTTTTTTAATTATTTATTTTTGTTTTATAAATTGAGTTTTCTTGTAAATCGCCCCCCCCCCCCGGAAAAAAACAACATTTTGGGAGGTGATTTACAAAAACCAATGCACTAAAACATTCCCTGGAGTTACATTGATACACTGAGAAAATTTCATGGGTTAATGTTGCATGGTTTTTGTGGTAGGCTGTCACATGCAGACATTTGGTGAATTATAAGATGACAATTATGGCAGGCTGCTCCAAACACCATAAAGTCCGGCCCCTTTGGAACGGGCACTGTACTAGTCAAAAATAGAGTCTGAAATGCAATATAATTTATTAGGAAAAATATATAGGGGAAATAGTTCAGTGTTTGGAATGCAAAATCTGAAAAGGATGCTAAATTCAACCGTAGCTCAATTTTAGTTGGGCTTCCCTTACGACGAGGTATTCAGGCTTCAGGCATACCTCTACTAATGTTTTGTTGTAAGTGACTTCACAACAAGCGTAATAATTTGGGACGTTAAATTACGAGATCAGCAAATAGTTTTCATTTGGACCGTTATCTCCGGGATACCCACGAAAAATGTACCTGGCAAAACTGAATAAATTAATTTAAAATTATTTTTTCCCAAACTGTAAATATTTGGTAGTCTTATAGAATATTTTCATAGATCGTAATTGTAAATAATGGTGTCACCGTGGGAAAATATGCCTTTTAAAATGAGCATAAAATGTACTTAATTACTTCCCTTGTTATCTGCCAAGTGATAGCAGTAACACTAACAGCTCAAAATATTCTTAAATCTTTATCAACTTTATCATTTATTAATCATTTTATATATTGTAAAAAAACAAAACAAATTAATAGGAAATGTAGGCTTAGTCTATGGAGCAAAGCCATATATGGGTGTGTCTAGAAACCTTACCTGTAGATTTAAACACTAAAGATGTGGGGAAAAATAATATATGTTTTCTCTTTTAATATAGAAAGTTTCATATTTATATAATTATTAGAGTCTTAAAGCAATTAAGATGTTACTACAGAAAATCTTTTTAAACTAAAGATCTT
>VCCN01002112.1:7633415-7644870 GCA_006491835.1 Architeuthis dux | reverse complement strand
AGACATTTGACAAACCATTAGATATTTGATAGACTTGGCTAACTATGGCACACAGCTGCATTTCTAGAGCACTAATTAACTGTGGCGAAAAGTAATAGTTATCCATTGCAAGACAAAAGCCCTGACTCACAGTAGAAGTGATTTGCTATCAATAAAACAAAAATGTTATTGAGTTAGCCATAGAACTGCAATGACTGAAATTCCCTTTGTGGTCCTCTCTAAGTAGCTTGCAAGTGCATGTTGTAAACATATATAAACATTTATATAAACATAAATAAAAAATTTGAATTTGTGACCACACAGAATGATCCTCTTGATCAGTTATTTCTATTAGAGGTGCAACAGTAAATTTATAATCCTTTAATGATAGTTACAGACATGGATATCTTTTTTTTTTAGAATGGGGTACAAGGGATTGAGATGTATGGTAGAAGTAGATTGAATATCAGAAAATTCTTTTTTAGCAATAGAGTAGTGGGACTTTGGAATAGATTGCTGGAATAAGTAGTGCTATCAACAGATGTACATGATTTTTAAGAAGAATTATGTTTATTTCACCACTGCAAAGGTTTAAGACCCTAGAAATTGTGTAATTATGATGATGTGTGCTTGTATATACAAATTGTATACTTTTTTTTCATACTAAAATAAAATCTTCTAAAATGATAGCAAATTCAAGCCTATATATTCATTTTAGTAAAGTTGTTACTCCCCATCTTTCGACTCTCTTCCTCTGTTTAAAAGCTCAGTTGGTTATGAGAGATGTACTGTTATGGATTATCTATGAGGCTGAGCTTTAGTACGCCCCCCCCACACCCACACACCATCATTGAATTGAATAAAGTAATGTTAAGTCACATTAAATAAATTATATCATTGTACTATGTTTAATGTACTACATGTTTAATGTCATAAAGTTATATAAATCAATTACAGCCTGATTTATTCATTTATTTCTCATTTTAGAAAACAATAGTATTTGTAATATTCCAGATATAAAAAAATATATGCCAAAGAAGTGAAAAATCATCCAAAATACTCCTGTACACACAATTAAACCTTTTTTTTTTTCACTCGGGTGCCCCCCCTCCCTCTTTTCCAGGTCCCTAGGCCGACTCAGCCTAATGGTTAAATCGCTGCTGTGGACATATAATTGTTAATATCATTAATGTCTGACACTTTGTCTATTTTCTTTTACCCAGTTGGAAAACGTAACTGTTTCACTCGGAGATTCAAAAACCAATTCTACAGCCAGCCTGGCAACCACAGCGTCTTCTGCTTCTGGAAAATCTGACAAAGTCCAAGTAGAACAACTCAACAAAGACCTCAAGGACCAATACAAAAAGATGAAAAAGAAGAAAAAGAAGGCTGGTAAGTAGGAAATAAATTAGCCTAGCAAACTTTGCTAGTATTGTTCTTGGTAAGGAAGGAAATGATGCTGGCTGTGAACTTTGGTCAGTATAACATTTATGTATACAGGGTGTTTCAAAAAGATCTGACTCTTTTTAAACATTTATTTCTTTATAACTACAAATGTTGGCAACATGAAGCTTGCATAACAGGAAAGTAGTAAGACCTATAAAGGTTTTTTGGCAGCATTTACAATGACTCCATATGTGCACCATTGTTCACACGTCAAACCGATAATCCATTTCTTCCCAACCACACCCCAGCATATCTTACGTGGATTATCGTTTTGAAACACCCTGTATACATCTCTCTCAAGAATACCTACCATCAAGTGGTGATTGATGTGTCATTTACCATAAATCTTACTCTTTACTCAGTGTTTGTTTTTTGTTTTTTTAAAGCTTACATCTGCATTATAAAAACAATTTTCAAAGAATTATATTCAATTCATATAATTTTCAATTATTATTTCTCAAAGCAAAATGTAACCACAATTTAAAAAAAGTTATTTTCGTTATTTTTAGAGCTACACTGCTCACTTTAAAAAAAATTATTTTTGAAGTTTGAACAATCTGCATTATGATTCATAGTGTTCAAGCTTCAAAATATTTTTTTTAAACTGAGCATTGTAGCTCTAAAAATAATGAAAATATTAACTTTTTAAAAATGGTTTGTTGGGCACTTATCATGCCCGGCCACTCAATTATTCTTATGGTTATTAATAAAATGCAATCAATCAGTAAAACCAGCAGATCATTGTCTGATTTTGATCTGATGACCTTAACAATATTGTTTTTAAAAAACACAGTTTATATGTTATTTATTCTTTATTTTTTCCAGATGTCTTGGCAGGAGAATTAGCTGATGATGTTCTTATTGCTATGGACTTTAATAAAGAATCTGATGAAGAATTGGGCTCTGGGTCTGACTATGATGTGGATGCCTATTTCAATTGAAGATCTATGTCAAAAGAAAATCATCTGTAAATATGGGGGCTGAAAATAAAGCTTTTTGACTCTTGGGGAAATATTCTGTTCTGTTGTCAATTGCGCTTATTTTGCTTTAAGTGGTCTCCCATAAAGGTTTGGCTCCGGGTTGCCAGATTTGACCAGATGGGGAGATAATCTGAGCCTCAACTTGGAGACCTACCCAACACAAGCATTGGAATAGCATAAAATTTGGAAATCGATCAAGTCTAGCGGAAGAGGTTCAATACCAGCCCCCTTCAGTCAGGCCAAATTCGCCTCCAGAACCGCTCTATTTCCAAATTTGATGTATTCCTTGAGTAATCTGAGATAAAGCTTGCATTATCACCCCATCTGGCAACCCTGGTTTGGCTTGTTCTAAGATAAAAGACAAACGGCTGATTGATTCCATCTAAATACCAGAATGGTTAGGCTTATTATTAATTAACCAAACTTTGTTCAGCCTTGTCACTTATTCAATTCAGGAAAGAACATTTTTGTCACTTGTTTAAAACCCTTACAAACATATCATTATTAACATAGGTATTCTATCAGGGCAACATTATATTTTTCAAATGGTTCATCAGACGATTGAACTCCTTCTTGTTGTTTGTGTTGTAAACACAACGTTTCGTCTGCTCCATTCTTCGGCTTTCTTCAGGTGTAAAATCCGAGTGTGATGGGTTAAACAGAAGTTATTTTTAAAGGGGAACCCATATAGCACACGGTCTGGGTTTTTCTGTGTCTTTGTCTTGTCGAGTTTATGTCTGTTGAGAAGTGGAAGCCACATCGGATTGAAATCTGCACTTGTCTGACTAATGCTAATGCAACCTGACAAGAGTTATGTATATACATGAATCGGCTGTTTATATATCCTTTTTGAAAAACTAATAATAATTATAGCAGAGTACTATAAGATCTTACCTATAACTAGTTAATAACCGTGAACAAATTCACGGATATATCTGAATTTTTATGAAACTACTTTCTAAGAGTATACAACTGCTGCATAATATCAGCCATGACTTATGGATGCGAAACATGGAAATTAACCAAACGAGCTGAAAACCAACTCGGAATAGCGCAGAGAGCCATGGAAAGAGCAAGGCTAGGGATAACTCTAAGAGATAGAAAAAGATCAACATGGATCAGAGAGAGGACTAGCGTGAAGGATATTATACAACTAATTAAGCAGCAAAAATGGAGATGGGCTAGTCACCTAGCAAGAAGAGATGGCGGAAAAGACTAACCGATTGGTGCCCATGGGACAGTAAACGAAGTAGGAAAAGACCAGACACGAGATAGAAAAGTTTGCCGGTAAGATGTGGCAGAGGTTAGCACAAGATAGGTAGTCATGGAAGGTGAAGGGAAAGGCCTTTGTCCAGCAGTTGACTTATAACGGCTGATGATGATTTTCTAAAAAAATAATAGCACATTTGTTCCAGTTGAAGAGACCATAGTTTCAAAAGGTGGGTAGGAGATACTTTTATCAGCAAAGTTTTTACCTCTGAGTGAAAATCGAGTATTACAGACAGCAAACCACGAAAATCCCACGGTTCATTATTAGGTTAGATAATGTGGGTTTGCTTATTACAATATTCAGTAACTAAGTACATTATTCTGTTGGACTCCTAATCAGATTGGAATTGATTTGACAAATTAATTTTACATAGCTGTCATACTCCAATACATTGTCTGGAGTTTCCTACCACAAGAACAATCCTTACCAAAATTAGAGGTGTAAACTGATATGTAAAATTCACATTCCCCTACCGTGATTTTAACTCACAACCAACTAATTTCCCAGAGGCTGTCTTACAGACTGAGCTAAATTGCAAGTCTTAGATATTAATGAAAATGTATACAGATATGCACAGGCTTATTTCAT
The DNA here is from genome assembly GCA_006491835.1 of Architeuthis dux. NCBI lineage: Eukaryota > Metazoa > Mollusca > Cephalopoda > Oegopsida > Architeuthidae > Architeuthis > Architeuthis dux. Next base: position 7,640,607 of record VCCN01002112.1, on the reverse strand, counting down.
TCTAATAAATAACTACATTTATATAATGTTTTATTTATATATATACAATACGAAAGTTGCAGTAGTCATCTTCAGTTGGAGTGTAGTTTGGCTGCTGGTGCAGCAGCCAGTCATGTTCATACTTAAAATCTAATGGATAATTACTCATTTTACCCCCACAATTGTATAAAATATCTTTTCTTAGAGAATGGAGAATATTCTACTATTCTATTTTTAGCTGTGTGAGTGTTACTAGAAATAGCTCTGAAAACACTGACAGTAACTTCTGTCCTGATGAAAGTTTTCAAAGCAGCAGTGAATCAACTCTTGTGCTTTGATACCTAAAGTCTGGTTATCTATTTTATCTCATCGTTTGAAAAATATCCCGACTATTGTGAATTACATATGTCAGTAATGTTCTTAATGACATTTGTAATTTTAGATAGTTCATCATTACAACCTTGTCGACTTGATATAGCAATTCGCTCCTGCCTTTTGCCTAGTTTGAACATTCTCTTAACATGTACCATATCTCCTGGCGTTAAAGATGCACCCAGTTATAATTGACTAAATTTGGATGTGGAAGAGAAAAAAAGCTCATGTACCAACAGTTGGGCTGCACTGCTTAATAATAAGATAGTTAAATTCCCCATCTCAACATTTACTGGTGACTGCTGTATATGGGGTCATATACAAGAGCTTGAATTATTATCTTGTATCAAAACAATTCCTCTAGACCAGTGGTCAGCAATCTATGACCTGCCGGAAATCTTTACTGACCCAGTAAGAAAATTTGACTTCAGTTTAAAAAAAAGTAGATATGCTCATAACTTGCATTGAAGCCATTAAAATTGACTTTGAAACAGCTTTCAGCATTTTAAAGCCTATGGTCCTATGTTCAGCTTTATAATAAAGCTTGATGAAAATGTGATGGAACTTCAATATACCCACTGGCCAAAATGTTTTTTGAAAAATGACCCACTGGTAAAAAGATTGCCGATCACTGCTCTAGACTTTGGTTCAGACCTATAAATAATGTTACCTTTGGGCTGCAAGAGACAAGAGTGTAATTTTTAAACTTTTCGAAGGAAAAATAATTTCTTTGATACCAGCAAATGAAGTATTTTTGCCGTTTTTCAATTAAGAGTCCCTTCCTGGTTGATTTCACTTTCCCCACAATCTTTTACATTCTAAAGTAGCTACTTTTCATTGCTCATCACAATTTGTTTTAAAAAAATGAACATCTAAACATGATCCAGTAGGTTTGATTTTTTTGCCTAACTTATGTGGAAGCCACACATCAAAGCGACTAACATAACCAAACTGGTGCAAATGATTTTCAGCACTTGATTTGTATATTTTGAGTATGTTGGTTATCTCCCACATCATATAACGTTGATTATTCCCAAGTAATGTCTTGATTGATATCAAACCAAACTTTCTTACCCAACCGTAGGAGCATCATTCTGCAAGAAATCTTCAGCACATCACAAAACTTTGCAAACCACTTTGGACATATTTGTTCATTCACAGTGCCTTCTCCATAAACTGCACAAATCTTTTTTTTGCATTTGTCACATTTTTCACCTTTCTTAAAATAAAGCATAATATATTGAAAATGTTAATTTTCTTTCATCTTCACTGTTAGTCAATAAAGAAAAATATGCCAACTTTGACAAAGTTTTTTTAGAAATGCATGGTGATATGACAGATGTCAGTACAAGCAAAAGCAATCTTTTTGTATGAAATTAGTTCAAACCAATCACTCTTAATGCTATTATTCTTTAACTATCATAAGTGGCTGGTACCAGGGCTGCCAATAAGATTTCAAGGAAACCATCTTATCAGGCTCGCAAAAAAATCCAAACCCCCAGATTATAAAAATATCAAGTTTAAATAGAAATATAACTATTTTACTTACTTTTTATATGTAGATCACAATAATTACTCCTTTTTCTTCAATTCCTCTCGAAAGTGAATGATTTGTTATTAATGACACAAAGATTTTGACGATAAAATTAACATTTTTTTGGTTGTAGCCAGTACTACAACAAGACCATACAAGATTCAAACATGTTTATTTAATGACTAATCTATCAACAGCTTATTTGAAGATGTGTTATTTTAAACACATTTATATATGAGTCATTTTCAAGAATTTGTTTATTTTATGTTTGAAAAAACACTTTATAAAGTACATAATTTCAAAATATAAAACCAGATGGTGAAAACCCCAGATCTGGCTGGGACATCTCCATTAGTGCCAGCATCCTTTCATTGATATAGTCAATATCGTTTCACTTTAGTGCATAACAGCATATTTCACAGTCTGTATCAGTTCAGAAAACAAAGCCTTGTCTAAAATTTTAAATGATAAATAATAGAAATAATTCTAAAAAAAATCTTAAAAGTATAAAGGTCCCTGGAAGAAAATGGTTGAGAGAGAGATGGGCCAGAGGGTGTTTATCTCTCACAACCAATATAATATGGTATACTGAACTACCAGAGTGGCAATTAGTTGTTTATTAGGACCATTAACTCTGAGATACCCATGTTTTTTTTGTTCAAACCATAAAATTCTTAAAAACGTTCTATATTTTCAGTAATTAGGTGCCCAAGAACCTGTATAACAATTTTCATTCTAATCAGTTAAGCAGTTCCAAAGTTCAATATTTTTTGCATGTTGACATATGGTTATTTACATATAAACTGTAAACAATCGGATCAACCATAACTCAGCATTTTTCAATTCCTGGGGTTTTGTCAACATTATAACCAAATTTCAGCAAAATCTGAGAAATTGTCCCAATTGTAAACAAAAACGTTTTTGCTTATAAAATGTATACAAACAATCGGATCGGCCATAACTCACCATCCCCAGGTAGAATCTCTCCACAAGCCTACATACAAAATTTCATTGAAATATATTAAGGAATAACAAAGTTATCCAATTGAGAAAAAGGATACAACAATGATGGCAACAGACATCCATAGCGAATGATAATCCCCGGCTGTTTTCTGCCGGGGACAAAAGCATATTTTAAAATTATTAATATTTGATTTACAAACAAAAAAGTGTGGTTGATTATCTGATGTTTATTAGAAACAAAGACCCTGCATATCAGACAATTTTAAAACACAATCATAAAATGGAACTCCAAAAAATATACTAAGTAATGTTGCCTTCTTAGATTTTATTACCTAAGATGACATTAAAATTTGGATGCTATCTGTTCATGGTTCATTGGGCACTTATCATGCATGGCCACTCATATGTATTCACTTATGTCTGTTTGTTCACACAATATCTCCAAAAGTTCTCAATGAAATTTTGCGGAAGGGTGGGTAATGGGCTACGAAAGAAGTGATTAAATTTTGGGGCAGATCCAGGAATTTTTCCTCCCCTGCATCGCAGCTATATGTCCACACCACACAATATCTCCAAAAGTTCTCAGTGAATTTCTATGACATTTTGTTGGCCAATGGGCTACAGAAGAAGTTATGAAATTTTAGGAATTTCTTTACAGTTACCTCTCCTGCATATCTCCCAAAGTTCTCAATGAATTTCGATGAAATGTTCTGGAAGTCCAATTCCAGGGATTTCTTTTTTGATTGAGAGATAATTTTTCGTTTTTTTCATACATTCATGTATTCACTCATGTTTGTCCATACAATATCTCCAAAAGTTCTCAATGAATTCCAATGACATTTTTTGGAAAAGTGAGCAATTGGCTAAGGAAGAATTGATTAAACTTTGGGGCGGATCCAGGAATTTCTTTTACAGTTACTTACCCTGCATCATAACTATTTGTGAACTGATTTTCATTCAATTTTTAGTGACTGTGGTTTTGACAGTGGTATGATGTGAATAAACACCGAAATATTAATAAAATCAAACATAGTTAATTGTTTGTTAAACAAATACGGATTTCTTACATATATATTCTTGAAAGGTCTTTCCAGGAATTATTTTGTCTAGTGCCATAAATATATATATGTGTATTTGTAGTTCTTTCTGTCTATGTATCCGCTAATCACATTTAGAAAATTTTATTTTAGTGTGAAAAATAATTATTCAATTTGTATATAAAGGCACACGTCATAACAATCATATTTACACAATGTCTAGGGCCTTAAACCTTTGTGGTGGTGTAATAAACACCATAATTCTTCTTAAAATCATTTCATCTGTTGATAGCAGTATTCCGGTAATATATTCCAAAGTCCTACTACTCTATTGCTAAAAAAGAATTTTCTGATATTCAATCTACTTCTATCTGCTCCTACCGTATTCACTGGCATTATATATATTCTTCGGGGGAACCAAGAATATTTATCAAAAAAACTTAATTTTTGTTTAATAACGTGTTGCTCTCATCATCATCATCATCATCATCATCTTCTTCATCATCATCATCATCATCATCATCAACGTCGTCATCTTCAAAAGCAAATTTGCAAGTGCTTTACGGATTAATAGAGGGGAGGTGGGGGCACGAGAGTGATCTCCCTTTGGTATCGAAGAGCTCTTCAGCAGAAGATGCAATTTTTCTTGTCCATGAGCTTTACTCAGGTTTCCCTTTAACATTTTTACGCCTTGTTTTGTTAGGAAATATCAAAACGTAACCTCAAATACTAATTGAAAAAAACAAATTTAGATTTTACAACTGAACTGTACGAAGGACTGAACCTTCACCTGCAGTACCTAAGTGGTAACTGCGACCCAGATAATCTTCATCTGGCTTTTTAGTGACGCTTTTTTTTCCAGATTCTTTCCTACAACTCTCAAAGTATTCGCCATGAACATCAACGTTAAAATACTGAAGGGACGACAATGTTGTGTGAAGGTAAGTAAAATATATTCAAAAGTTTAGCATTAACTTTGGACGAAACAAAATTGGTGCTAATTTGTAGCTTTGGTTGAAATTTACATCAGCTGTGTTTCAATATATACTTTTAAAACGAACATTTTGTTAATGATTTAATTGCTCGTTTAAAACACAACTACTTTTTTGTTTTCTAAGCAAATGAGTTGTTTTAGAAATTAAGAAAACATTGGTAACGACTTATTGTATGTAACTTAGTTTATATTTGTTTGATTTTTTGGTGATTGACTTTCTACTCCACACCTGATAAAAAAAATCAATACTATTTATTATTCGAGCTAACAATTAAAGGTTCAAGAACAAACTAAAATAAAAGAAATGTGTTTGTCATTCGTAAAACGAGTTAGTTGCCCTCCCTTTTGTTTAGGGGTGCAAATGTAAATTAGCAGCACAAAATTATTATTATTATTAATTTTGACTAGTTTTTATCTTGATTTTCAGTTGTTTTTATTACAACTTTTAACTCGGGTCATTCGGACACGAGTAAACATGAAGGTAAAAACTAAGTAGTCAAAATTAATTTTTTAAAAATATTGTTACAATATTTCATCATATAATAATAATAATGAAATTTAAATAAAATTAGTTCTGTGAACTTTCTTATGATGAAAACAAATTGTTTTCTAAGAAAATGAATTGTTTTAGAAATTAAGAAAACATGGTAACCAGTTATTGTACGTAACTTGGTTTTATAATTGTAATTGATTTTTTTGGCAATTGACTTGTTCTAATCTACTCGAGGTAGAAATTAAGTTGATGAAACCGAATTGTAATTATTTTTTTAGTTTATTCTGTTAATTGCGTGATTGGAAAAAGTAGACTTTTTCGTTGAGGCTATTTTAAATTTAAATCACAATAGATGCCATCTTTGATTATTTTGCGACTAGTGTAGATCAAAAAAGTGTTATCGGAAACAGAACATTAAAATAAAAACATTCCTTTACTAGGATTGCTTGGTCTTATTTAATTTTTTAATGATCAAATGATTTTGATTCTAAATATAAAAGGTTTTGACTCCGGGTATATTAAATTCTACTTTCTAGAAGCAACTGTAAGAAGTGGAGATACTTTGAAAAATTGTAAAATAATTAGTTTAACTCTCTTGAATAAAAACAGCATTGGGAGCTTGACTAATGTTTATGTATTTCATTTGTTTTAATCGCTGTTACCGATTTTTATAAATGTCCAAATCAGTAAAATAACGCTTGGTATGTTTTAAGGGGGTTGATTAGTTTTTAGCTGAAACAACAACAACAAAAATTAAAAGTTAAAAAAAAAATGCAATATGTACTATCGTTACTATTATTTTATTACTAATTTTTATCACCACACTGGGTCGATACTCTTCGACCTCGCAGTGAGATGGAGAAAAATAATAATGAAAAGTGCTTCATCAAAAAACAAATCATAAGATGTGCTTACACAGCCAAGGAGTTTTACATATTTTTTAAATTTAAAATTTGAATGAAAACTGCACAATTTTGTGTCCATTGGAGGCTAGTAGTATACCAATAATATAGTTTTTAGTAGGAAACGAGTAAAGTTTTTAAAAAAACAACTATATATTAAAAACAGGTTGATAGGAAAACTTTACAAAACCCTGGTCAGACCACATGTAGAATATGCAAGTATTATCTTGTCTTCACACACCAAAAGATACCGAGACATGTTACAGGTTGCAGAGGAGAGCTACCAAACTGGTACCACAACTAAAAGACCTGCAATATGAAGACGGACTCAGAATATTACAGCTTCCCACTCTACAATACAGAAGATTGAGAAGTGACCTGATACACATCTACAAAATGACATACCGCATGGTAGAAATGGATGCAGACACTCACTGTAAGATGTGCATACAGAGCAAACTCATGCCACAGAGAACACTAAGAACAACAAACAGAGGTCACAGTCACACATACCAGATACCCCCCCCCAACCTGGTATTAGAGACAGATTTATAACATCAAGATCCCTTTCATACTGGAACTCCCTTTCAGATAAAACAGTAAACTCTGTTTCTGTTAACAACCTAACCTTAAAACAACCTAACAAAAGAAACTAGCTTACCACACAAATACAAACATTTCTAAAATACTCGCACCTTAAATGCCAACCCCTATTACATCTGTAAGATGTATCTTCAATTGGTCATTTTTGTGGTATATTCATTCTAAGAAGATTATGGGTAAATAAATCATTGCTTATTGAAATGCTGTTGTCTGTTTTGTAAGTTTTTTGTAGTTAGTTTTGTCTTGTTTTAAAATTATAAAAGGTTATCTATTTGTGAATATATATATATATATGAAATCAAATTATGGATAATT
>VCCN01002112.1:7585638-7611946 GCA_006491835.1 Architeuthis dux | reverse complement strand
ACTTTTGACTTTACCCAGTGCCTAAAACGGTTCCAGTATGCCTCAAATATGCTATATATGTGTGCAAAATTAACATATGGTTTCCCCTTTCACAAAAAAAAATTGTGGGGTTTGTGTTCTCTCTCACCCCAATAATAATGATCTGATTTCCATCTATTTATATATAATACTAAAAGTCTAATTCACCCAACCAATTTTGCTCAATAGACCTAGGGGAAGGTTTTAAAGTAAAATAATACAACATCATAAGGCCGACTAGTGTTGATATGATTTTCTTTTCAGCTTTTGTAACAAAGATAAAATTAAAAGGTGTGAAGTGGATTGATTACAGACCCTAAGGACCGCCTTTTTGCCTACGCAGATTTAAACTGAAATCAGTCATACCTGACAGGGGTGCTGTAGCTGGCCCCCAAAAGGTATTAGTTTTGAGAATAAGGATTACCTGGGTAGGAGGAAGGATGGGCGGAGGGAAATCCCAAATTTGGAAAATCACAAAGGTAGGCGATTTTGGAAAATCGCAAGAGTCAACGATTTTTGGTGATTTATGTTTGATTATGGGGTAATGAATTATGATCCCCATACTGTCGGCCCTCCTCTGATTTGGAAGGAGAACGTAAAATGGAAAACGGAGAACAGAGAGAGAGAGAACGCAAGAAGTTAGAACACATACCGAGAGATGACCAGAAGCCAAAATCTCTGACTGACCAACCTAGAAGTCCAACATCGTCCAGTCGAAACCTCAAAGTACCAAACCTTAGAAGAAGCCTTTGAGAAATGTCTGCTTTGTTGCGAGTCGCCAGCTGCTATACAATCTTCCAAACTGACTGAGGGTGCCACCCGTATCACATTACCACTCAGCCAAGTGGGAAGGGTTTCTTTTCTAAAAACCTTGTAACATTTACTGTAGTAAAAATTCTCTTATTGAATTTTAAACCAAGAAGTCGTCGTCTTTTCCGTAACATTTATTTTTCCTTGTGACACCTGCCAACCCAACATCCACTGATTCTTCAACCGTGTCCAAGACCAATCTCTGATCAGGAACACAACGTGGGGAAGTCACGTTTTGGATGCCGAAGCATCAAGACAGCTTGTCACCAGTAGCAACAGTGTGTTCACGTTCGCCCCGAAGAGCCATGACCTGGCTGCAGACCAATTTACGAATACAGGGAAGGTAATGGTCATAGCAGTATGCAAGGACAACATAGCTAATGGCCTCCCATATTCAACACATGGCCAATTTTCAGCAAGCTGCCAGCATCCATCACCTCACCAATAGAACAGACCACCAGCAGCAACATGGGCCCATCCTTCAGGACAACAGAGCTGCCCTGCATACGCTTATCAGTGCGACAACTGTCGCCTCCGTCTCAAACTGCACCTCAACAAGCATCAGCCCCACTATATCGGTCTTCAGTGCAACGCATGGAAAAAGCGGCAGGGTAAATTACATTGAGGGAATCCAATGAGACAGTTCTCAATGAGGCAGTGATATTGAGTATGTCTTTAGAACTGGAAAAAAAGCAACACCTTTCCATGCTTCAGCATCCTCGTTAGAAAATACACCAACGCCTGAATTTCCCTGCGGACTCAGGAGCTACAGTCAACATCCTGTCTGAAGCAATTTTCAGACGCCTATCCCCAAAACTACAACTGGGGAAAATCACAAACAATCATAGCCGCCTATGGCAACGACCAGTACCAGTGCTTGGACAGTTCCAAACCATCCTTCATGCCAGGCGACATTCTGCGTAATAGCCGGCGCAGAGAAAACCATCATTGGCTGGGCAATCTCAAAGAAGTTGAAACTTCTATCAGCCCATCTCCTTCCAGCCAAACGTAACAAAAAATGGTTAGATTCATTATCGGTGGAAGATTCAAGAGATTTGAAAAATCAGATGAATGCACAACAAACCAAGATTGGTGAGCATGAGAAAATAAATTGAAGCCCATCGCTACATATGCACATGCATGCATACAAGAATACTTTGAACTGGGAAACAACAACAACAACAGCAGCAGCAGCAAGCAACTAAACTGAAACTGAGAACACAGAGTTATCTACAATTCTAAAAAATAAATCAAAAGTGTTAGATGGCTGATCTACCTCTTTTGATTTTTTTTCATCAAGAAATGTAAAGAACTGTCTGAGAAATTTTCAGAAGAGAATCGTGCCAAACCTGAATCTAGAGCTGAAGAATTCTGCAGCATAAATATTGCTGAGTACCAACAATAGAATGAAAACGCACAATTACTGCAAGTCCGGTCTAAATTGGACACGAAGACAGAAGAGATCAAACTTAGTGAGGAGATTATCAGTTGCCTTCAGAAAAATACAACTGAAACTGGGAACACACCAAAAGAAAAGAAAGAAAAAAAGACTAGCATTCCCAGGGAAATTATGAATCATAGCCACCCATATATCCTGTTAGGGATGATCAATTAAAAAGTTGGAAAAAGGGGTGATCAATAAATAAGTTACTTCTCTTGAATTTTGTTGGGCTGTGATCACTAAAAAAGTCTTAATTTTCAAAAAACAAGCATAATTTAGCATAAACTTACGTTGTAAATTTAAACCCCCTATCGAAAAAAAAAACCTATTTAGGGGGGAATTTTCAAAAAACAAAAACATTTTCCCTACTCATTGAGGGGTGTGTGCGTGCGTGCGTGCACATAAAATTTCAAGTTTTACTATGAACAGTTAGGGCTGTGCAATGACTGAATACATAGATAATTATATACATATAAATGTGAGAACACATGAATAACCTAAACCCAGCAATAAACCAGTGTTGTGGATAGCCGTGATTAATAATTGAAGGCATTTCATCAGAACCCACACACAAAGATTTTCAAACACAGCTACAACAATTTGACCCACATGACCCCATAAAGATTTTTGGGTGTGCGAATTGGGAAATATTTCTCCCACGTGGCAATCTACATGTGGATCTGAACAATTCCTGGCTGCCACCAACATCAGTGCCTTAATACAACTCGGACATTTCTTTATTTAATTCGGAACATTAATTCTACACTTACAAAAAAAAAACTTTAAACGCAGCCTTTCTATAAAGAAAACAAACTCAATTTCATTGCATATTCAATTAAGCAAACAAGAAAAAAAATAAAGATAACATAAAAAAGGTAGAATCACTAACTTGAAAAAAAAATGCTAGAAAACACTTACATAAAGAAAAAAATATGAACGAACTGAACAGACTACTATCTCTGTAAGCTACTTTGCCTAAATTAAAAATTTAATTTTAAATTTCAAAAGAAAAGGTAAGTGTTGTAATGTCCATATATTTACTTGTCTATTTTAAATGTAAATAAAGGGAAGCAACTGTGTCCACTCGTAGCCATAATGGAAGTACTAGCTGAGAGCCTCAGTCTAATACCGGAAATTACTAGCGGAGAGCCTCATTCTGGGTAGCAGGATCGGCACTTGATTTACTGGCAGTGATCTAACCACACGTTCCTTTTTTCATCTCCTTATTTCTATCGCTATTAACACAGTTAGCGCCAATAGTATTTTATCCTGTATACAACTAACAACAAGCAAGACATTACAGGATAGTACACCCAAAGAAGGTCCTAGAATGGATCGACTGAAAAACTCTTTGAATATTTTTGTCTTGCTTTTATACTGGTATTGAAATACATTTTTATTTGTTAGTGTTTTTTTTATTGCGTTACAAAAAGAAGGGAGCTAGAACTTTAAGTGCCTTTCATGAATTTGAGGCTAAAAGAGGTGTGGGACCATCAGTACTATACTATGACATGGATAGAATTTCATTAGATGAGACTTCACTGTCACCACATAAGATACTCGCTCATTAAAATACTTCACTCTGAACATGTTCTATTTCTCTCTGTCTTTCCAGTCTGTGTTTATAGATTTATGATGCATTAGAATGTGATCTTTTATTGTGAAGAAGCCACTTAGAAATGTCAAGTGTTGCAGGTGTATCTAGCAAAGGTTTTTTAACAATTTGTTTATAGTTCAACGGAAAGGATGTTGTTTTTAACCATCCAATAATTTACCTCTGCCAACAAAGTTAGAAGAGGTATATGTATTCACTCATGTTTGTCCACACAATATCTCCAAAAGATCTCAATGATGTTTTGTGGAAAGGTGGGCCATGAACAATTGATTAAATTTTGGGGTGCTTTCTTGTTGAAACTAAAATGTTATTTATTGAACTGAAATAATTAATCACCAATACCCACAACACTGGTTTATTGCTTGGTTTAGGTTATTCATGTGTTCTCACATTTATATGTATCTATGTATCTGGACTTCGCCCAGCCCTAACTGTTCATAGTAGAAAATTTTGCACACACAAACCAATAGGTTTGTAGAGGGGGCTTTAATATGCAATGTAAACTTATGCTAAATTGGTCACTAGTTTGTGCTCGCTTGTTTTTGGAAAATTCAGAAAATTTCAGTGATCACAGCCCAACAAAAGACGAGAGAAGTAACTTATTCATTGATCACCCCTTTTTTCCCAACTTTTTAATTGATCACCCCCAACACAGCATATATGGGTTGCAGTGATTCATAATTTCCCTTGGAATGCTAGTTTTTCATTAGATCTAACAACTTAGACTTAACATATTTTATATTTGAAATTTCATTTTGTCTATCATTTGATGGGATATATGGTAAAAGATGAAATTTTAAATTAAACTATCAGTTTACCTATTCATTTGATAGAAAACATGGCAAAGTTTAACGACTTAACTGTCAAAAATAGATTGCATCATAAGGACTGATTTGACCGATCATCACCGCTAAAGAAGCTAACAATTTTTACTTTCCTACTTGCACATTATTTCTATTTACTCAAGTACAAAGCTGGCATGGCAATGACTTTGAGTTTTAGTAAAAAACAATTATTTTATTTTTTATTAAATCAAGTATTGTAAACCATTTTTATTAATTTTTGACTACTATTTACATTCATCCTAATTTTTAGTTTGTTTAATCACTATTTCAGCAATGCTGGTACGGAGGTGTTAATGTTTTGGTATTAGTAAAAAAGTGATAGATTATTTTATTATTTAATTTTTATTTAGACAAAGTATTGTAAACCATTTTTATTAATTTTCAACTACTATTTACCTTCATCTTAACTTTTAGTTTTTTTAATTACAATTCAACTTGGTTTTAATAAAAAAGCTATTATTATTCGTTTATTGTAAACCATTTTACACATTGTGATTTAAAAAAAAAAACAACTAAAAATTAAGATGAGGGTGAATAACAGTCAAAAATGAATAAAAATGGTTTACAATACTTGATTTAATAAAATAATAAGATAAAATAATCTTTTTTTACTAAAACTCATGCCAGCTTAGTCCTACTTTGCTGAAAACATTTTATGTAATTGTATATTCATCCAATTATGATAATTATGATAGCAAAATGCTTCTATACTGTGTGATATCACTTAATGAAAAAAAAGATTTACTGAAACATTTTTTTGTTTTCCTTTCAGACTGCAGAATGTGGCGAATACTTTTGAGCGCAGCACTTGTTGCTGTGGTGGCGGCTGTTGATATGCAAACGATTTTGTCCAATACACAGGGATATAAATTAGATAAAGAAGTGTAAGTAACCATTTTTGTGTTCATTCTCTGCTGGAGACATCGATAGTATTTCTATGAAAAGCTTCTTTTTCATTTCTTTTTAATACACAGTATTCCAGTATTTATACATAAAAAATAGCTCTTTTCTCCGAGTGTTAAATATTTGACCACAAAGGTGCCAGGGCTGGCAAGTTCAATTCTTGAAAAGTGCACAGCAAGTTACTAGTTAACCTGGGACTGCTATCTTTAACTCTTTCCTCCCTGACAGCCATGCTTGCTTACTTCCCTGACTGCCTGCTCTAACAATGTGCCTGTGTGCCCTGAAACTAATCTAACAGCCTGTTGCTGACCAAAAAAATACAATGGGCAGTAAATAAATAGCTATATCTCTTTTAATATTAAATGTACACTTTTCAGCGATTATTCCCAATGTATCACTTCCAAGTCCGGTGAAATAAAACCATCAAAAAGTTAACGTGTTTTTTTTAGTAATTTTTTTTTTGTTGCTCAGGAAATAATACAAATACGAGATTACGTTTCTACTATGTGATCAGGGCAGGAGTGAAATTTATTATCACACCTGGAGGCGTTATCAGGGAGGAAAGAGTTAATAAGATAGCAAACAGTCCCGGATTAATCTAAGTGTAGCCAAATGGCTATAATAACGGAGCAGAAGGTGTCCACTGTGATCATCTTTAACAAGCTTGCACCTAAATTTATGGAAACAATGCACCGCATTACAAAAATAAAAAGCTCGGACCAAATTGTTGTATATTACACGAGGAGATCCAAGCCACTAAAGAGGAAGAACCATAAATTCAACGATACATTCACGATCTGTAGTAGTATGAAGATGGTTCACCGAAGGTCTGGACCAAGTTTCAAATCAATCCAACATGATATGACTGAGAAAAATTGATATTTAACATATTAGGAATCTAAAAAAATAGAGAAGTTTAAATGAAAAACTCCAACAACTCATTGAGTGCTCAGAAGAACCAGAGACATTGAAATTTCTCAAAAGTGTCGCTTATAATTTTTGTTATTCCTTTACAGAGTTTCTCAATTTCCAAAGTAATTTGTATACTATGTATATTTTATAAGTAATTTTGTACTATGTACCTATTTATTTGAAAAAAATGTTTGGGTGAAAACATTTTAAATAAAGATTAAAAATGAAATTTTAAAGGGGGCAGCAGACCTCTACAGCTAGCTCGGGCATCTGCTTTCAGTGAGGTGTCCAGGACCTGAGCTTCAATTGCCCAGGTCAGTCATACTGTTGGAACACCCCCTCAAAGGGGTGGGAGACCTCCACAGCTAACTCGGGCATCTGCCAGGAGAAGGAAACTCCGACAAAACCTGCTCCCATCTTTCCACCTTGGTGGACCATGGCATGCAAACCCTTGGTTTAAAGGGTGAGGTCGGCAGTGCACATGCTGCACATCACCTTAAGACTCCATTGCACAGGCTTTTGGGCTATTCATGTACAGGCCCCGCAGACTTAGGACCTAAAAAGACATAGAAAACTCTCCCGGATCTTCTTTTGTGGAGCCAAGCCATCATGTAAAAAAAAAAAAAATTTTTTTGTGGGAGGAATTTTCTTGGAACCATAAGAATGAGATGGAAAAATATAAAGATACTTAGTTTAAAAAAAAAAAAAAAGCACAGATATTTTTAATTTGATCATTTCATTAATTCATCTATTTTCTTGATATAGGACGTATTTAGTCACCGTTCCGCGCATGGTACGACCGAATGAAGTGCTCCAGGTGTTTATCAGTATTATCCATTTAGAATTTGGGAATCTGAATGTCCGAGTGTCGGTCGTCAAAGAAAATATTGAATATGCAGGAGCTATTTTGCAATTTAAAAGACCTTCAAGTCGACTTATGCAACTTCAGGTCAGTCATTTCTTTTTTTTTACTTTCTTCAATCTTTAGTCTTTTCTTTATCATTATTTATATGAGTAAATTTATTTGGTACTTTGGTACTGATACAATACCAGGGTCCAACTATTAAGACAAAGTTATTGCCCTTGAATTATTTTTTCAAAAAGTTTTCAATGCCGTACATACATGAAAAAATCCCTTAAGAAATTTGTATTTTTTAATCTTAAGTAGTCATAAAAATTAAACTACATAAAAGTAGTAATAAAAATTAAAAATAATATTGTTATTTAATTGTTTTGTATTAAAATAATTTACTTAGTTTTGTCTTCAAAATAGTCTTAAATAAAGGGAAATTTATTTGCAATGGGGTTTGTTTTTACTTGCGTGATCGAACATCACTGTTTTGGGACTGGGCTGTTTTCACAAGGGATTAATTTTGTGTATGTCCGGTCTCGAAAATTTTAAAAAAAATGTGTACCCAGCCAGTATTATTATCTTGGTATATGTGTAATGTCTGTATTTAATTGCAAATTAAGGGAAACAACTGGCTCCATTCATAACCATAACGGAAGTTACCACTTGATCATCGGGCAGCAACCATAAGACACGTGTGTCTCTGTCGTTCCTTATTCAATCCGTATTAATCCATGGTTAAAGCCTATTTATTATTTTTTTTATTAATTTCCACCACCCACAACACTGGTTTAAATACTGTTGCTGGGTTTAGGTTATTCATGTGTGCTGACATTTATCAACTAATCAGGATATACCTGTAATTTATCATATCTTTCTATTTATACCATGTTTTATATTTTAATTGTAGATGCCTAAAAATGCACTTGCAGGCCAGTACAAAGTGAAGGTTGAAGGGCAACTGGTGGATAATGAGTCTGGGTTAGTGTTTTACAGAGAAGCTGATGTTCTATTTGATTCAAAGCAAGCATCTGTATTTATTCAGATGAGCAAACCTGTTTATTGCCAGGGACAGAAAGGTAAGTGATTCTAATTATCAGGAGGTGAGGGTGGGGTGTACACAGGAGTTTTGGGGGGCCTTCAGCGAAGAGTATGGCCTTATGTCTTTAACTCTTAAATTCATGAACTACTTGACACCAGCCCTAAACAAAATGGAACTCTTCAATGAATAGAATTTAAAAAATGGAACTCTTGTGAAATGAATTAAAAAAAAAAAGAAATTACCTAAAAAGGCAAGGGAAGTAACTTTGATGAAGTCATTCCTCCTTGATTTAAAATTTTAACTTTTTAATTTGAATTTAAGAGTTAATTGTGCTTTAAAACCTTGATTTTTACTATCCAGTAACCTTACTAACCTTACATTTAATCTTTTTTAACTCTTAAATTCATACTAGGGAATTTAACTGTTGAATCAAGGGGAGTAACTTCCGACTAAAGTTACTTCCCTTGCATTTAAAGGGTTCCATTTTTTTAATCTGTTCATGAATCTAAGAGTTGAGATTAAAAAGAATTGTTTCTTCAAACTTTTTTTGTATAAGTAGGAAGGTTTTTATCTTCTTAGCAGCTGTAAAGGAAAAATAAAAATCTTGTGATTTTTTTTTTTCCCCTAAAAAGCCCAGAATGAATAATCATTTTTTATCTGAACAGCATATAAACTATTAAAACCGTGTTTTTATATTTATTCTTACTTTTTTTAATTCCGTTTTCCAGTTCATTTCCGTGTGATTCCGGTTTTTCCAGACTTGATGCCTCGTTATGACAGTTTGACTATTTATGTCTTGGTAAATATCTCTATTCATTTCGATTCCAGCAAAGCACAAAAAAATCATAGAATCACAATTTCAGTAATGCCGGCATGGTTGTGTTATTGTTTACTTTCGGTTTTAGTAAAAAAAGCGATCAATTATTTTATTATTTAATTTTTATTTAGACAAAGTATTGTAAACCATTTTTATTAATTTTTCACTACTATTTACCTTCATCTTAACTTTCAGTTGTTTTTTTTAATTACAATTCAGTTTTAGTAAAAAAGCTATTATTATTCGTTAAACCATTTTACACATTGTGATTTTTTAAAAACTATTAAAAATTATGATGAATGTAAATAGCAGTCAAAAATTACTAAAAATTGTTGATTTAATAAAAAAATAAAATAAAATAATTGTTTTTTTACTAAAACTCAAACAATCATTGCCGTGCAAGCTTAGTACGAAAGTAAAAAAAAATGTTAGCTTCTTTAGCGGTGATCGATCAAATCATTCCTTATAATACGATGCATTTTTGAAGGTTAAGTCGTCCTACTTTGCGAAAAGTTGTTTAAAAATGAAACGTGGCAGAATAGTTATTTTTTACAGTTCTTCTTCTATATGGATTAATAGTATTAACACTATTCATTAAACTGGTTGCAGATGAACACAACCTATGAATATTCATCTCTCTCTCTCAGTTGTCTGTCTAAAGATGAAGGTGACTCCAAAAAACAAATGTAGTAATCAGTATTTGATTTACAACCAAGAAGAAACTGTTAATCTACACTAATAATGAACAGTGATTTTCTTGGTTCGCTGTCCGTAACACTGGACTCTTCCGCTCAGAGGTAAAAGTTTTCTTGATAAAAATACCTCCTGTCCATCATTTCAAACTATGCACTCTTCCCGGTAATCAAATTCAGTATTTCTTTCTAAAATAGCAACAAAAAAAAACATCTCAATCCAAAGATATCAGATTTTTTTTTCACCAGGATTAACGAGTAGATCATATAAAAAATAAAAAAAATGGATCAGGATGCACAATGTAAAACAATGATCAGCAAGCTAATCTTGCTGGGTGTTGTTAGTGGGTTCGATCCTCATTGGATTTCTCACTATTGATGGTCTGATGCCAAACTGCTATGTTAATAAATAAAATGAAATATAACCGTGAATTTTTCCACAGGTATTGTGTATCTCTAGCAGGACAATATTAGGTTAGTTAGGTCAACCTATAGTCCTACACTGTGATTTTGAGTTTCTGTTCTGATTATTTTATTTTATTTTTATTTAGTTTGAAATTCATATTCAAACATTTGGTGTCCAATGTCTTTTTTAAGATTAGACTTAAACATGTTTATGTTTGGAGAAGAGACTATGGCATCTAATAGCTTGTTCCAGATAGGAGCGGATCTGTCTGAGAAGAAGTGTTTTCTGACCCCGGTGGCTGTTTGAATTTGTAGCTTCTTACTGTGACCTCTGGTTGCACTGCTTAGGGATGGCTGTAGCAGGATTTTATCTGGACAGATGCTGAACTTAGTCTTGGTCAATGTCGTTCAGACCTACGGTTATCCTGTATATTTCTAGTAGTTCAGGTTCTTCTGTAGGAGAGTCTTGACTAGTTTTGTTAATAATTTAATGCTTATTCGCATGATCCTCAGAACATCATGATTATAGATTAGAAAACATTCTGATATAATTTGATAGCATTATATAAATTTATAATTAGTATAATGTAAGTCCCTCCATTAACTGTGGATGACAGGAATTTCCGTAATTGCAGTTCTATGGCTAACTTAATAAAATTTACGGTTTATTGTGATTGATGGCAACTCAGTTCATTCTGCGAATCAGGGCTTTTATCTTGCAATGGATAACTATTACACTTTCCACCTTCCACAGTTAATGGGTTAATAAGAACTTTGACCTATTGAACCAACAAGACAAGATATGGTTTAGTTATTGCTTGTTATTCTACCTGCCTATAACGCGATTTTTTATTCCTGGGTAGTGAGTGTTATTTTCTGATTGCTTATATGTAAAAAGTATAGAAAATGGCTGTTATTCCCTTCAAACTTTGCTTTTGTGACCAGGACAGTGATATTCCTATGTAGTTGCTTTTCTTACTTTATGTATTTAAAAATGTAAATTTGCCCGTTGTCCAATTGAAAATAAGTAGATTACAAATTATCACTCTCTTAGTCGCAAAAGCAAAGTTTGAGGGGAATAATTGACATTTTCTATACTTTTTAAACATAATCAATCAGAAAATAACGCTTATTACCCAGGAACAAGAAAAAAGTACAAAACAAGTTGCACAGTGTAATTTGTAGTGCATAAAGATTTCTGTGCAACCAATTTT
Source organism: Architeuthis dux (assembly GCA_006491835.1). NCBI lineage: Eukaryota > Metazoa > Mollusca > Cephalopoda > Oegopsida > Architeuthidae > Architeuthis > Architeuthis dux. Next base: position 7,600,382 of record VCCN01002112.1, on the reverse strand, counting down.
AAAAATGTTATCAGTTTGAGTATCAATTCTGCTTTTTCATTTTTCCAGGACCCAACAGGAACTGCGGTTCGACGTTGGATGGGTCAACAAACCAATGCTGGAGGTAAGAACATCATTTTATTTTATATTATATTTTAAAAATTTTACATAGCCTAAAGACTACAAAAGTAAAATTGGCTCTTTTATAACTAAAAGAAGAAAAGCTCATTGACTTAATTAGATTTTAAAATCTTTTTCTTTAAATATTTTCCTAACCCTTTTATTTATTTCACTTTTTTTATTGTGTGGAATCTACATTTGTTTCTTAGTCTACTGTGCACAAAAATATATGAATGATGAATGACAAATCTCTGCGGACGGAGATTTGGGACGGGTTTTCTGTGTCATTGTTCGGGTCCTAGGTAGGCGGGGCCTGAACGTGGGACATCCGTAGTCTGCGCAATGGAGTTTTAAGGTGAAGTGCAAAGTGCGTGCAGCCAACCCCACCCTTTAAACCTTTGGTTTTGCACGCTAATATATACAGGGTGTCCAAAAGAAACAATGTAATTTTCTCAAAATTACTGTCGGATTGTGCAAGACTGGCTTGATGATTTGGAAGGTCTTTGGCTAGGACAATGTGATGCTATTGAATGGCCAGTGAAATCAATGCTGTAGAGTGTAGTAATAAATAATACCTAATAATATCTGTTTTGATTGTATAATGCTCCACTAGATATAATAAAAATCCTGGTATGTTTGCTTCAGAAGAAAATCAACTTTTTATTAAAAAAATGATGACCTCACATTTGCTTCTAACAAACTAACATGTAGAAATGTCTAGAAGGTCTCTGAAACAAAAATGCTCTTTCTCAATTTTCAGGTATTGTCAGCCAAAGCTTTGAACTTGCCTATCAACCAAAGTTTGGCAGTTGGTTCATCCTTGTCACAGCTTTTGTAAGTAATTTTTTTCCCACTTTGCTGTCTGTGACAGATTATCTACCACCGGGGACCAAGGTTTTACTTTAGTAAGACTGCCCCCTGACCATGCTCCTCTTTCCCCCCTCTTTGTTGAATTGAATAAAGTGATGTTAAGTCACATTAAATAACTTATATCATTGTACTATGTATAATGTATCAAAGGATCCAGTTTAGATTAGGCACCCTGAAAATTGTCATTCAGTAACTGTCATCTTAGTGTAATAAAAAAAATAGAAAAAGGTTAGATTGAAAGCAGAAAAAATACTGGAGAAAGTATCTTAGTAACTTTGAAAATTTGTTAGTTTAAAAAAAACAAAAAAACAACCTATTTTTTATCAAATGTAAGTAATTTCGAACATTACTGGTGTCTAGGCAAAATGTGTCCCTTTTCGATTCAACAATTTTCAGGGTGCCTGATCTAAACTTGATCCCTACATATATAATACAGGGTGGGAATGCTTAGAAATTTTTCACATATAAATTAATGGTAATTGCTCCTTCGCTTACAAAAGGCTATAAAATAGGAATGCTCTACTTCTGAATAGTGGGGGGGAAACATGTATATCCGTTAATCTTTTTCACAGGGATTAATTAGTTCTGATTAAAACAACAGTCATGATTATTTTAGTTTGAGATTAAAAACAGGAAAATTATGTAAAATAACATTTTTTTTTTTTCACTCAAAATTTAAAAAAAAGATTTTTTATCGATTTATTCTGATATTTTTTAAATGTATATTTTTTATTCTTTCTATATCACTGTTCGACTGAAACTTATATAAAAATATTATAACAAGGTTGAATAATTAAATATAGCGAAATGATGAAAAAATATTTACTGGCTGTATTTTTTATATATTTTATTCTGTTTTTTGTTTATGTAAATTGACCGCTATTTCATATTATGGGAGCTGCAGACTACAACATGCCTTTTTTTTTCCATGGTGCAGCTGTGGTGCATTTTAATCTTGTTTATTTTTTCCACTCAAATATATGTGTACTGCATTGTCTACCATACATTTTTAAAATCAGGTGTTGCTTACACACTTGAAATCTTTGTTCATACCTGAATAAAATAATTTATTTCTCCAGTCGCTTTTTTTCTTAGTATTAAAGATGAATTATTTCCTGTATATTTTTAGGGTACGGAGTATAAAAAGGAATTTTTTGTTGAGGAGTTTTGTAAGTATTTTATTTTTTATTAATTTCTTTTTTTCTACCTTAAAAAAAAAATCCTTTCTTCATTAAATCCTTACATTTTTTCCCATCTTCTCCAGGGACTCCACGATTCGATGTTAATGTGACTGTATCACCTTACATAATGGATGACATAGAGTATGTAAAAGGTGTAGTGATGTCAAAGTAAGTAAATTACAATTTTACTTTACCTGATCTCAAACCCGTTAATTTAGGACTCCTTTCTATTTTCCTGTTCCAAATCCACAAGTTTAATGTCCGAGTTGGTCTCAGAAATTCCCCCTAGAATTTTGAATGAACGTTTTCTTATTTTACTGTTGTAAATTCTGTCCTGTTCCCAAATCCACAAGCCTCTAATAGCAATATATCACTATTCCCTTGGGAAGAAGATCAATCATAAATAAAATAATTACTTAATACATTTAGCATGTTATAGTATTTTTTAGTTTATACAATGAGACGCCTTATTTTAACATTTGTAAATAACTGTTATTATTATCTTTATGATTTATTGCATATTACTTATGTTTTACATTGTCTAATTACAAACTTTTGAAATTTAAAAAATGTTTTTTTCTCTTTCTATTTCATTTAAAAAAATGTCTGTTACTTCAACAATTTCTTATTTATTGAAAATTATAAATTTGAATTTATTAAATAGTAAGTCTTCATTTTCTTAAAAATGGGTGGCATAGGGCCCAATGTGGTCTTAATCCAGCCCTGCATCCAGCCATTTCTCATACATTGTTCTCGCAGTTCTTTGTGCTTTTCCAGCTTATGGTGATGTGCCCCCCAGTCAATATTTTACTCAAAAGGAACCGTTAATTCAATGACCTAAACTTTTTTTTAATTAATTGACCAGATCACAAGATCAGGACACTAGGCGGTTAACATGATCTCAACTGGAAAAGTGAGACTATGTTACATAGATATATTTATAAATATGTGGGAAAACATGGCTCATACAAGGTTTAAACTTTGTTTCACGGTTGGGTCAGATTTTCAAATGAGCTTTGAAAATCTGAACCAACAGTGAAACAAAGTTTAAACCTTATATGAGCCATGTTTTCCCACATATTTATATTTCAGCTCTACCCCTTTGTGTATTGAGCACTTTTGTAATAAAACAATTTTAAGATAATACATATACATCTGTATATCTATTGACTTATTTATTGATATATATATGTTTATAGGAGGTATATGTCAATTTCTTGATATTTATCTGTAATAATAATGGAAATAATCTATGATTTTTCATGTTAAAATAAATATTTTTTAACCCAATATAAATTTTCCTTTTCAGTCACACAAGTGGGAAGGCCACAATTGGTTCTGCTTTCATTAAATTGACTGTAGTTCCCCCAGGTTCAAAATACCATTACAACAAATCGAATTCTCATTTACCAATACTAACCAAGGATGTGGAATATGTAAGTAGCATTCAATTGTTGTTGCTCGCAGCCAGGCCAGTCAGGGTTTGGGAGGGGGGCCTTTGTCTTCAGTTATTGAAAGTGGTGTAGAGATCGGTCTCCTCCTTAGGCACTCCGCATGACCCCCAGCTGCTTACTGTTACCTATCTAGGTACTGGAAAGTCTTGCCATTACTTAACTTCGGTTATCATATGAAAAATGTCCAGACGATTTGTCCGTAACTTGTAAGTAGCAATACCATATGTGTAACCAGTTTCCATACAGAGCCACCCCCAAACCTGACCCTCGTAATTTGTGCAGAAATGATGAGAAAACCGTGTGGGTAGGGTGAGGCTAGTCTGGCAGGAAGACAGAAATAAATATAAAAAATCTTTCACTAGAAGATTACATTTTGACAAAACTTAGATGCATATGTTGCAAAGTGTTGGCAGCAGGACTTATGCGAAATATGTGTGTGTGTGTGTGTATATAGAGTCAATTAAGCCTATTAAACCCTAATAGCGAGGGGGAAAAAAAGTAAATATAAAAAACCCTTTTTTTGGTAAATAAAAAAATGTGTATCACCCACATGGCTGTGTCCTTCTGACGGAAATGAAAAGACGTGTTGAAAACAACCCTTTTCCTTATATACATGTGGCATGTATGTATGTGTGTACACATGGCTATTTCTTAGCATTTTTTTGAAAGACTACTCTAGCCGTTTTTAGCCACTGAAATGGTCATAAAATGGCTAACAATGTTTTTAGTGAATTTTGGCATTTTTTGACACTTTTTCGACGTTGATTTTGCACGAAAATAATTTTTGAGTTGGCAACACTGCCTGGTCCAACCCCCAAATTTTGGACCTGGCTTTGCTGCTGGTTAAATCTGACAAGAGCCTAGATAGCAGGACTTTCTCTTGCTTTATCCAAATTTCTCTGGGTTGTTCACTAATGCCATGTTTTGGTATGATATCCAGTGCTGGAAATGGGCTGGAAATGGGCTGGGGTGGGGTAGGTGGAGATACAGCGTATACCTACTTCTCAATTTCCAGGTTTTTGTATGTTCAATGTCTACTAATTTGTAACATGTCTAATTTAGACATTTATTATTAGCTATCCTTTGTCAAATGACCCATGGGGGCTTACGGAACCCCAGCTACACAGGTTCACTTTGCCCATCCCTGGTGGACTTCCTCTGTGATCCCTGAGCATATATCCTAGATACAGCCTTACTATATAGCTAGTTCCCAATTTCCATCACTGATGATATCTACTTGTGTAGTGTTTTACCTGTAGTGTTATACATATGTCACCTGTTATGACGTGGTTCATTATAGCGCGCTTTGCGTTATAATGCTGGTGGATAGTGGGCCCCAAAATATTAATCTAGCTCCAAAACAGCTAGATTTAGCTCCGAAATAGCTAAATTGATCGCGGCTCGATTATAATGTGGTTGGCTTTCTAGCTCCCCAACATCCGTGGGTGAGGCCTGTACTCATAAATGATATTATTTCATACAAAGAGATAGTAAAAATATCTTTGCAGGCTTAAGACTTTAGGACCAACTAAGGACCAAACTCCTTACAATGGTCGTGAGTCTGTCTTGTTAACTATGCTTTTACAGCAGACATCCTAACCACAGCTTGAATAGTATTCTAAACTTTATTAGTTTCTCATTATCTTAAAAAATGTATGACTACGTTTTACCTTCATCGTAATTTATTAGTTGCTTTTTATCGCAACTTTTACCCAGACCGATTTCCCTTTGGCAGTGTGTAAATCGGAAATAAAGAATAAGTCTTATACAATGCCAAAGGCAAATCGGCCTTAGTAAAAGTTGCGATAAAAAGCAAACAATAATTTAAGATGAAGGTAAAAAGTAGACATAAAATTTGAAAATAATTTTATAATAATTTATAATAATTCATCTAATAAAATAAATGGATCAAGTTTACATCAGGCACCCTAAAAATTGTTGAATCGAAAAGGGACTCATTTTGTTTTGACACTGTTGACATCACTGAAATATATTAAAAAATAGAATTTTTATTTTAAACTAACAAATTTTCGAAAGTTACTAAGATACTTTCTTCCAGAAAAATAAACAGTATTTTTTTGTGCTTTCAATCCAACTATTCTTTGTAAAATGATAGTTACTCAATGACTGTAGTGTACAATTTAAACTCTAATAATCGCTAGTTTTACGAAGAATAGTTGGATTGAAAGCACAAAAAATACTTTTCATTTTTTATTGAATATAAGTAACTTCGAACATTTCAGAGACAGCTTCCAAAGATTATTTGTTTATCTCGGTAACACTGCTGACATTTCAGTGACGTCACCAATGTCGAGGCAAAATGTATCCGTTTTCAATTCGACAATTTTTAGGGTGCCTTATGTTAACTTGTTCCAAATAAATAAAATATATTTTATTTTCTGTTAGGAAAGGACTTGGTTTTACACAACCCTCCAATTTTTTTTTTTTATTTTTTTAAAAAAAATTTTTTTTGAGACACTGAATAATTTTCAGTAGATTTATGTAAACAAAATACAGAATTATTTTATTATTTATTTTTATTATTAGATGAAGTATTGTAACCCATTGTATTAGTTTTGACTGCTTTTTTACCTTCATCTTAATTTTTTGGTTGTTTTTATCATAAATCAACTCAAATGATGGCCCAAGTTGAGTTGTGATAAAAACAACTAAAAATTCAAGATGTAGTTGTCAAAACTAATAAACTACACATTTATTGTTATTCTCAGTTTGATTCTTTTCTGTTTAAAAAAAAATAACACTGATACCCATTTTTGTCTTTTTCCTCAAAATTCTCATCTGGGTGTTAGATTTTTTTAAAGTTCTAATTTAGTTTTCAATTTGACAGTCAAAAATGTATAACTTTTATTTTTCAGTTCAATGGAAGAATCGATTTTGAATTTTCAATGCATGAAATTCAGCAAAAGATGAAACAGCGAATGTTCCGTACAGTGTTAACGAACAGTGAGCTGGTCTTCAATGTCACTGTAAGAGATTGGTACTTGGCTATGACAAGGAATGGATCTGCTACAACATTTTGTTACAGTTCCAATGTTATTGTGGATTGGGTTGGCCCTGCTGTTCGAAGTTTCAAGCCTGGAGCCATCATGTCTGCCACAGTAAGGAAACATAATTCTTACAATTTTGAAACAAATTACTCTGCAGGGATTAAGAAAGTTCCAAGTTTCTGATGAGTGCAAATTTTTAACTGGAAAATTTTCGAAATTTCCTGATCAAGCATGAAGCACATGGAAAAAAAACCTTTTAATATATCACTAAGTACTTTTTTAGATCTTATAAAAAATTTCTTTCTTAGATTTTACTAAGGATGTTTTATTTACAATGTCGCTATAATGTAAAACTCTGCATTGACTTTCAGCCATTTTCTTTCTTTTCTTTACAAAAAGTTAGGGGGAGATGATGTATCATTTTGCATCAATCACAAACAATGACTAAATTTAATTTAAATTTAATTTAATCCAAAAACATTTTTAGTTTATTTAAAATTGTATAGTTTCTCCCCTTTCTATTTTGTTAAAGATTTTTAAATAATTTGTTGCTTTGCGTTTGGGTACACAATTGCTCAGTTGCATGTGTACTTGGTTTTTAAATCACTTTTTAACCTCTAATATTGAAAGTGCAAAATAGTTAATATGTGACATTATAGGTAGAAAAACCTTTGACGAGTAACAAGAGTTCTGTAGACTTTATAGGTAGAAAATTTTTAAAAATATATGGTATACAAATCTGTTATAGCCAAAAAAGGTTTTTCGATACCTGTATGGGTTTCTGTTTTTTTTTGTTGTTTTTTTTTTTTTACTTCAAAATTTAACGAAATCTAGGTTATCCATACATTAGTTTCTCAATTTTTTTTATTACTTAAATCTGTAGAGTAGCAAACATGTGTTTCGTCAAATTCATTGCCTCTCATTATGAAACAAACAACCTGTCATCAATTTAGTCTTTTGATCTTCAACTGAAAACCACTAACCGGACGAGGGATGGATTTTTCCCTTTTTCTTTCTTTTTTTCTTCTCCTTCCTTTCTGAGGAATGAACTCTTGTTCTGACAAGCGGCACTCTCCACTCTGCCACTAGTTTAATAGTCCAGTTAAAAGAAAATGACACCTGAAATAATTCCTATGATAATGTCTAAGGAGATAATTTATAAGGAATCCTTTGTGAAACTCTGAATCACCATGAAGTGTTGATTTCTCTGTCTAGAGTGCCAGATTAAGGCATGGGCTTTAAGGGCTGCAGTCCAGTGGCCTCTGCTAGCTGGAAGGCCTCCAGAATTTAAGTGAAAAGTTATTTCATTTGTGAATGCTTATTCAAAATTTAAGTACTCTAAATTTTCTATTTAAAAACGGGTTCTCTAATATACTGGACATGTATATATTTGTAGTGTACATACCACGGCAAAAAGAAAAACTGTACTCTATATATTGTATGACGGTTTGTGACTTGTAGTAAACAATGGATTAAGTTCTTCATTCCATAATGTTGAACTAGCACTACAGATTTAATTGCGTTTAACGATAACTAATGCGACAGGAGAGAGGAGTTTCTCCAAGATGAAACATCTAAAGAATCTACACAGATCGACAATGGCACAGGAATTACTAAAAGAGACTTATTCTCATGACAATTGAAAAATATGTTCACAAGAACTTAAAATTTAATGATGTTTTGGAGAAATTTGTTTCCAAGAAGTTACGCAATTCAATTTGAATTTTAATTGTTGTTAGCATTGTAAAAATAAATTTAATTTTTCCTGAACTTTATTCCCTTTTGAAAATATTACTGGGTGAGCCTTACAGTACCTGCAGCCCAGGAAAAATATTAAAACCTATGAAAAAAATTGTTGGCACCCCATTCCCTGCATGTTAACCCAAAACTGCAATTAATCTACAGTTTCTAAGGATAATATTTTTTCAAATTTTTTTCTTGTAGGTAGCTATCATGAAACAAGATGGTCGAATGGCCCCATATGAGCATAAAAATGTGAAGGTCAGTGTATCAAAGAGAAGTTTAACTGGAAATCTTCAATCAAACGTTTTTGTGGAGAGACGACCAGTGAAAGGATTTGCCACATTTGATTTACCGATGGGAGTGGATATTGATACGGTCATTTTGAAGGTAAGTAACCTTTTTTTATTTTTTTTTTTTATTTTTTTATTTTAATGAAGGGAAACCCAGTTTACCCATGCAGTCAAAAAATGATTGTAGTATTTAAATAATTTTGTTATTGCATTGTACTCGGGGTACGCCGGATTAAAGCCACTTGATGCCCTAAGCACAGCCCCAAAATGGTGTCCCCATTGGCCCTCCCATTGCTTAACTGACAAGATTTTCAAAAATGAAAACTTCCTGAAGATATGAAGATCATATCCATTCAAAACACATTAAAATACATAAGAAAAATACATTCTCCTACAAAAATACACTATTTCACTAAACCAAATCTTTATCTATGAAACTTGTGCTTGCAAAATGACCAGTTTCCTTCAATATTGAATGTTTGAATTAACTCTATACAAGACAAAAATAAAATTTAACTTTTAACAACTTTTAATTCAGGAAACTTCAAGAAACCTGTGATGTCCCCTTCTCTTTTGATGCCCCAAGCACATGCTTATTCTGCTTAATGGTTAAACCAGGGCTGATTGTAATTAAAAATATCAAAAATATTATGTTGCTCTGCATTACATATACGCTTTTATGTGTAGAAAGGTAAATATACTATCTATTAAGACAAACCTTTGACTAACTGATGCTAGATATGCACCGTACGTAAACTGTACCAACTTACAGACCTAGGAACAGAACTTGTTTGTAACCTGGGGACTCTCTGTATTCATAAAAAATAACCAAACTGTAAAGAATAACTCCCCCTCCAACCTCCTGAAAATAACAAAAATCCTGCAACAGTTACTATGAAGAACAAATGTGTGATGCCGACAGACACCAGTCATTGAGGAACAGACCAAGGCCGGCCCTAAGTACCGTCAACACGAGCAATTGCCAAAGGCGCCAAGTGCTTGGGGGCGCTTGTCAGGTGTCTGAGACAGAAGGACTTTCCAAATACAAATGGAAACACAGGAAAATGAATAAATTGAAACAGAATAAAAACAGTTAAAATAAAATGATTCCTTGATGTTTTTCAGGAATATCTGACAGTTAACTACTTTCTGTTGTGGTGAAACTGAGAGAAACAATCGGCAAAGGAAATTCTCATGACAACAACAAATAAGATAATACTGTACTTTAGAAGGCAGTGAAGTTCAGCTTGACCGGAGCATCAGGAACCCCAGGGCCGGCCCTGGGGCAGACTTTTACCCACAACCCTGGGGCAGAAATTTTGTCAAACTTTGATTGTGATTTTCTCAACTTTTAAAAAATGGCTTGTGGGCACTGATCATGCACGCCCACTCATATAATGTATGACTAAATCATAAAATGTCTTTTTTCATTGTAGGCTGAATATGGAGATTCTCCTGTGGCCCAATTGATAGCTAACAGATATTATTCACCAAGCAAAAGTTTTGTATCTGTGACCACATCCACAAAATATCCCAAAGTAAGTAATGACCACTTTATTCACCTTCTTTAAATCGTCTCCTCTGCTGAGTCACTTTCAGCTACCCACTATACCTGTTAAGCCTACTACCTATACTCTTCCTTGCAATGAAGAAGTATCTAGTAGAGGTAGAGATGGGGAGAAATAATAGTACAGGTTGAGTACCCCTTACTCGAAACCCCGAAAACCCGATATGTTCCAAAATTCATTGAGATATCTTGTGGACAGTGATGAGCGTACATATAAATGTATGATAAAACAGAAAAATATCTCTCAATCAAAAGATAATTCTTGGATCCGCCCCCAAATTGTACCACCCCATTCTTACCCTTCCACAAACTTTCACTGAGATCCATCCAGTACTTTCAGAAATATCACGTGAACAGACGAACAGATGGAGATACCAAATAGATATGCCTCTTTTAAACAGAGGTAAATTATAATTACACAAATGGTCAGATCTCATAGCTCAGTCAGTAGAGCATCAGAACAATACTTGCAAGAAATCTGAGGGTCTGGGGTTCCAGTACCCATGCAGGCTACTGACTTTTTTTTCAATAAATATTTGAAATAAGAAAAAAAGGAAATTATAACTGCACAAACAGTGAGCCCTCATAGCTCAGTCGGTAGAACATCAGACTTTAAGAACAGTACTTGCACTCCAAAATCAGAAACTTTTTAAAAGCCAACATGACGTCACAAGTGGAAAATTCCACTCCTGACATCACTGTAGTATGTAGTACGAGAGACGAGTCATTTAACCCATTCTGACTACCGTAAAAGGTTGAATGTCTTTGTGTAACTCTTTAGAAACGTAAAATTATATTTACATCAAAAAGGGTGAAAGACAAAACCAGTCCCAATCAAATTATTTTCACCACCAGACCTACATAAATTAATCACTGTATTTTTTGCTTATTCTCTCGTCTGTACAAAGGCATTGTTGAAAATGTCCCAAAAAGGCTACCCCTATGAGTAACAGAGATAAGAAAAAGAGAAAATGTTTGTTTATGGCACAGAAAGTCAAGTTTTTGGAGAAATTGGACAGAGGTGTAAGTATATTAAAAAATCTGAAAAATTCTGAAATCCAAAACACTTCTGATCCCAAGCATTTCAGATAAGGGGTATTCAATCAGTAGTAGTAGTAGCAATGAGTAGGTTGCTGCTGTTCTATGATTTTTGACCTTATTTAACCTAATTCTTTTTTCTATTTCAGGTGAATGAATATATGGTTTTTCATGTGAAAACGTCTGTTTATGTTCCAAAGATATTCTATCAGGTAAAATGCACAAATTTTCATCTGTTCTTAACTCTTAAATTCATGAACTGCTTGAAACCACTCCTCAACACAGTGGAACTTTTCAATGAAAAGAATTAGAAAAAATGGAACGCTTTTGTGAATTGAATAAAAAAAGCAAAAATAATAAAATTTACCTAAACGTGCAAGAGGAGTAACTTTGATCAGAAATTATTGCCCCTATTTAAGATTTGAATTTTTTAATATGAATTTAACTGTTAAATTCACTTTTATGCCTGTTATTGAAATGCATATTATTATATCTGTAGTTCAACAAAAAGGTTACAGTAAAATCATAATAAAATTATGCTTTCAAATAGTTCTTTGGACGATTGAACTCCTTCTTGTTTGTGTTGTTAACATGTTTCGGACAATCCATTCTTCGGCCTTCTTCAGGTGTAATATCCGAATGTGATGGAGTAAACAGAAGTTTTTAATTTCAGAGGAGGTAACCCTTATAATGTAGGATTCAGGTGTTTCTTTGTCCTTGTCTTGTTAACAACACAAACAACAAGGAGTTCAATCGTCCGAATAACTATTTGAATGTTAATGACCCTTCTCAAAACTATAGAAAATAAAATTATGCTTCTTGTACTCAGCCAACTTTTTGAGCACTCTACTAGAACTGAATATATATAATTAGCCCAAATTTAAAATAATAATTTATCAAATAATTTGTGTTTGTGAAGTGAATTTTGTCACAATTAGCAGTCTGTCATTTATAGCAAGTGTTTGATATCTGCTCTGGTAATTAAAATTTTAACAATTAAAAATAACTCTGGTTCTACTCTTTAAAGATGTAATTTGATCAACATTTAACTTCATCTCTATCAAAATGTGGGTGGTTTACATTTTTTGATCAATTGAGATTTTAATATTTATATAAGCCTTTTTTTTCTTACTTTTTATGTTCTATCACTTTAGCCCATTTACTGCAAATGACGGAAATTTCCGTCATTGCAGTTCTATGGTTAACTCAATAGAATTTCCATTTTATTGTGATTGGTGGCAATTCAGTTCTATCTGTGAGTCAGGGCTTTTATCTTGTAATGGATAACTATTACTCTTCACCACCTTCTGCAGTTAATGGGTCAATATTATAATTATTTGAAGTGAATAAAAATGTCATGATGAACATGGAAATTACTGTTAGTCCATTGACTGGTTTGTCTACTAGTGCTACTAATTAATTTTTTGTGACTTTTGTATAGTCCAGCTGCTATTTTAGGCCAACTGTTCACTTTGTGAAGAAAATCTCATTTTAAGTTTAGAAGAACTATATGATATACTAACTTGATAGAAAGGGGGACCCACTCTGGATTTTGACTATTTCAGAAAAAAATGTGATGCATTTCTGAAAATGTTGAAATTAGTATATCAGGTTCTGGCACATTTTTTGAGTTATCATTTATTTTTGGTCGAATCTTGGCAACCAGGTTAAATCATATCTAAAAACCATCCAGATTAAGAAAAAGGTTGTTGCCAGTTTTTCTATGAACTTTAAGTGCGGCCATTTTGAAATTCAAAATGGATGAATGTGAATGTACATTTATTTCAATTATGTCTAAGTTATTGTGCATGGATCCGTCCCAAAATTTAATCACTTCTTACGTAGCCTATTGCCCACCCTTCCACAAAATTTCATTGAATTCATTTAGAACTTTTGGAGATATCACGTGGATAGACAGGATCGAATACAGAAATATATGAAAAAAACAACGGAATAATTTCTGTCAGATCCAGCCTTCTGATTTCTGTTTGTCCCAATGGAGTATGGAGCCAGTTTCTGTTGCATATGTCAGCTTAGTGATCCTTGCAAGTTTCAAGTCTGGTTGAGACCAGGACTTTATTCATACAAGTTCTTTATGACCACCGCCTTGGCATGATGCAAGTCCACTGACGGGATACCTCCACCTAATCATACAGCTTAGAGTGTACTCAATTAGTTAATGATAGTTAAGATAGTCTTTGATATAATTAGAAACCATCAACCAATACTGTCAACATAGGTTTCTTTCAGTTTTCAAGTTTCTCCCCTAAATAGGTTTTTAGTGGGGGTTTCAATTTGCAATATAAGTCTATGCTAAATTGATCACTAATTTGTGCCCGCTTGTTTCGTGAAAATTCAGACTTTTTTAGTGATCTCTACCTAATAAAATGCGAGGGAAGTAAATATTCATTGATCACCCGTTTTTTTCTATTTTTAATTGATCACCCCCAATGCAGCATATATTTGTTGCTTTTTTTTAATCATTAGACATTCACACAAGAAAAGATATTTTTGTAGTTAGTACTTTAGAGAACAGCAAAGGTGAAATACCTGATCACCCCGAATATGTCACGCTGCCAAAAGATGTTGGTCATATGACAGTTTCTATTGAGTGACTAACCAGACCTGTTTTATTTATTTTTCAAGTCTCATAAGATATATTTAAAAAAGAAATTCTTGAGTGTCTTTTTTTTGAAAAAAATGTTTTTTTGTGTATTGCAGGTGATAGCAAAAGGTAACATTGTTTTTTTGTGTATTGCAGGTGATAGCAAAAGGTAACATTGTGATTGGGGACGAGCTTGAGATGGGTGCAAGTCGTCAAAAGACGTTTTCTGTGGCACTCGCTCGCAGTATGGTTCCTACTTCCCATATTGCTGTTTACTACATTCGTACAGCAGACCAAGAAGTTGTCATTGATGTCCTCAGTTTCTTTATTAATGGAACCTCCACAAATGAAGTAAGTATAAGATATTTATGGTTCAGTTCAAGCTAGAATGTGTGTGTGTGTGTGGTGTACATGTATAGTTTTTGTAGAATGCATATAAGATATATATGTATAATATATATATAATCTTTTCCCCCGTATATATTCTTGTATGCCTCCCCACATACAATCTTCTAGTTTTAAACACATTACCTCCTTGCCTACTATCATAACACCCCTAATAACTCTCCTCGCCCTTTCCCATCTCACATACCAATCTGCAGAACATACTTGATCAAATGAACACTCTGACCTCTTATTGACCTAGAATTACTCAGAATCCACTGACCACCGCCAGATTTGGGTCAGCAAAGAATTATTCATAAGATTTAACACAGACAACATAGGTTAGCTACAGATAGTAGTCCCCTCTATGCTTGGAAACATTTCACCAACACTGTATCGATGTTAAAAGACTGACTTCAATATATATCTGCTGATGATGAAAACTTTTTGAAACATCTACGGAAAAAAACATATAACCAATAAAATTTCATATATACACTATACT
>VCCN01002112.1:7554041-7564365 GCA_006491835.1 Architeuthis dux | reverse complement strand
ATAGAAGTTGGAGTGGAATTTAACCTACAACAGTCAGTCTTGTTATCTATGTTCTTATTGTTCATTTTTTTTGTCCATCTTTCTTCTTTAAAGGTTGACTGCCTTCGTTGCGAAAACTCTTTATGGTGCTCGAGCTTATGGTGAATGGGAACGTGATTTCTTTGTCCCACTTGAGCTCATTAATGAAATGGTTGTCTGGATTTGCAACCAGCAAGATGTTGAGGGTGCCTTTCATGGGAACGGAAGTGCTTATGACAGAAAAATGGTAAGTTCTCAAATTTCATTTTTCTTATGCCCTTTGCCGTTCATAAAGCTAAAAAAAAACGAAATAAGTTTTTGATTGAATTGAACCAATTTACAATGTAAGTTTATGCTAGATTGGTCCCTCAGATTGTGTCCAGCAGTGTTCGTACTTGGTTTTTGAAAATTCAGACTTTTTTATTGATCACAGCCCAACAAAAGCAAGAGAAGTAATTTATTTATTGATCACCCCGTTTTCCAATTTTTTAATTGATCACCCAAAAGATGGTCATGTGATGGTTTCTATTGAGTGACTACTTAGACCTGTTTTTAATGTATTTCTAAATGTTGATGAGACAATATTTTATAATGAGATGCCCATAGAGGCATTATATATAAACAATAAATAAATGAATGAGCCTTATGCTAAAAGACTGAAAAAAGTGAAATAGAAGTAATAATGAATGATAGACTTAGTCTAGAAAGAAAGAATAGCTATAGTCTTAGAAGACGACAAAGAGAAACACGAAAAGAAATAACAATCAAACATGGCAACCAAAGAGAAAGGTATAGTTAACTTTCTTCTCTTTTTTCAATAGAGAGCAAAGATTAAAATGCTATTATATTATTTTTAATTAGTGGTTTCTTTTAGCTTAATTTTTAATCACCACTACCCACAGCACTGGTTTATTGCTGGTTTTAGGTTATTCATATTTTCAGACATTTATATGTATCTATCTATGTATCCAGATTCGCTCTGCCCTAACCCATCTTGAAACTTGAAATTTTGCACACACACTCCCCTCAATGAGTAAGGAAAATAGTGTTTTTGTTTTTTAAAATTTCTCCCCATAATTAGTTTTTAGAGGGGGGTTCAATTTTCAACATATGTTTATGCTACATTGGTCACTAGTTTGTACCCAGCAGCATTCATGCTTGTTTTTTTAAAAATTTGGGCTTTGTAATGCCCAACAAAAGATATATCTCCAAAAGTTTTTTCAATGAATTTCAATGTAATTTACTGGAAGGGTGGCCAATGAGCTACGGAACAACTGATTAAATTTTGCACACAAACTAAAGAACCAATTTAGCATAAACTTACATTGAAAATTGAACACCCCTTTAAAAACCTATTTAGGGGGGAATTTTCAAAAAACAAAAAAAACAAACATTTCCCTACTCATTGAAGGGAGCATGTGTGTAAAATTTCAAGTTTCTACTAAGAATGGTTAGAGCTGGACAAAGTCCTGATACATTGATAGATACATATAAATATCAGAACACGTGAATAACCTAAACCCAGCAATAAACCAGTGTAGTGGGTAGCGGTGATTAATAATATTGCTAAAATACTACACATTTCAATATCTATGCTGTCGTTGTTATTTCTACCAAGTACTAAGGGGTTAATACAACTTCAAAAGCTCTCAGCTATGTATGATTAGATGCTGTTATATGAAAAATAAAATTCTGACCTTCAGTTGAAACTGTTCAGAATCTTTGTTGTCACTGACCTTGGAAAATGTTAATTACTACAGTGCTATTGATATTTATTGAGCTTAAAGTAGACCACTACATCTACCTAGGATAACAAATCTCCATGAAGTCGTAAAAAGAAGAATCATTCGAGGTTAGCAAGCTTTCGGTAGAGCAAGCTCAACCTAAAGAACAAGAAAATCTGATTAGTTTTTAAAAGAAGGATCTAAAATCGATACATCCTCCCGATAGTCACCTATGGAGCTGAAACTTGGAACCTAACCAAAAGATTGGCCCTCAAACTAGAACAATGCAACGTGCACAGGAGAGAATCATGCTCAGCACAGTATATTAGAGAAAAAACAGATCATAGAAACCATTAGAAAACTCGAATGGCAATGGGCTGGCCATGTTTCAAGAATGTCAGACAACCGCTGGACATCACAACTCACAACATGGATCCCCAGAGATCATATGCAAAACTGTGGCCAGCAAAAAATAAGATGGCGTGACAAACTAGACAGGTTCAGAGAGTATTGGCTTTGCAACTCCCACGATTGAGAGAGCTGGTGAATCTGGGGGAAGGTCTGTGTCTAGTGACGGATGTTAAAAGGCTGAAGCTGATGATGAAGTATGGCACAAAGCCAAATGGGGCCGGATGTGGGTAGAAAGATTAATGTTTTTAGGTTCTGAAGATGTAATGTTATTTAGTCAAACAACATGTGTAATGGTATTTGTTCCCACATGATGGTTGTATCTTCTTCAGTGGCTCTGATTCAAAAAGTATATTTGAAACACTTATATAGGTATTTATATGTTCTAGATATGACCAGGCTGTATATTTTCCCATGCACACAAGCTATATATTTGCTCAGGGTACACAGATATATAGTTGTTGATTCTCTTTCCTTGGTGCTCCATGAATGTGGCTTTGTGCCAAAGTTAGCTTAGCCTTACAAATATCTGTTAATGTTATCAACAATATTATTTTGAACTCTCTGATTTCCCTATTCTTTCAGTACCTTTTTTTTATAGAACTCAAATCAGATAACACAATATTAATCACTGCTACCAAAGGTTTAGGTTATTCATGTGTTCACACATTTATATGTATCTATGTATCCAAACTTTGCCCAGCCCTAACCGTTCATAATAGAAATGTGAAATTTTGTACACATACTCCCATCAATGAGTAGGGGAAATGTTTTTCTTTTGTTTTTTGAAAAATTCCCCTCCAAAATATTGTTTTGTGGGGGTCCAATTTTCAATGTAAACTTATGCTAAATTGGACACTGGTTTGTGCCTGCTTGTTTTTTGAAAATTCAGACATTTTTTAGTGATCACAGCCTAACTTTTTAATTGATCACCCCCAACACAGCATATATGGTTGGCAGTGATTCATAACTTCCTTTGGAATGCTAGTTCGTTTTGTCTATTAAAATTCTTGTGTGTATTGTATGCATTCTCTCTAATGTCTATTAAATGTCTTCTCTTTGTAGACTTCAATAAACAACTGGCATGACCCCAATATGCAGACGGATCCTGTAATTCTGACTTCCTATGTTCTCATCGCCTTGTATTCCATCATTGACGTCTCAAATGTGAGTTTTTCTTTTCTTTCTCTAATTAATATACACACCATAGCCCCATGGTTTAAACATTGTTTTATTGATCTAGGTAAACAAGCTTTTGATAGAGCAAGCTCAACCTTCAACAACAATAAAATCACATTAGTCCTAAAAAGAAGGGTCTACAACCAATGCATCCTCCTGATAGTCACCTAGTGCTATTGATATTTATTGAGCTTAAAGTAGACCACAATATCTACCTATGACAATAAATCTCCATGAAGAAGTCAAAAGAAGAAGAAATCAGGCAAAGAATCACTCTAAGTTAGCAAGCTTTCAGTAAAGCAAGCTCAACCTTCAAGAACAAGAAAATCCGATTAGTCCTAAGAAGGGTATACAACCAAGAAGGGTATACAACCAATCAAACTGAGAACCATACAAAGTGTACAGAAGAGAAACATGCTCAACATCACATGAAGAGATCACAAGACAGCATATTATTTTAGAAATCAAACAGATATCATAGAAACCATAAGAAAACTCAAATGACAATAGGCTGGATAGCACGAGTCACAACATGGATCCCCAGAGATCATATATGAAACTGGCCCGCAAAAAGAAAATGGTGTGATGAACTAGACAAGTTCAGAAAGTATTGGCTTTGCGACTCTCGCGATTAAGAGGGCTGGCGAATCTTGGGGAAGGTCTATGTCTAGTGATGGATGTTAAAAGGCTGATGATGAATATTTTTTTTACTTTCGTACTGCAATGACTGTTTTGCGTTTTAGTAAAAAACGACTGGTTTTTTTTTTTTATTAAATCAAGTATTGTAAACCATTTTCCTTAATTTTTTACTACTATTTACATTCATCCTAATTTTTAGTTTGTTTAATCACAATTTCAGTAATGCCGGCACCAGAAGTGTTATTGTTTACTTTTGATTTTAGTAAAAAAAGCGATCGATTATTTAACTTTTATTTAGAGGAAGTATTGTATAATCATTTTTATCAATTTTTAAAAACTATTTACCTTCATCTTAATTTTCAATTGTTTTTTTTAATTAGAATTCAACTTGGTTTTAGTAAAAAAAAGCTATTATTATTTGTTAAACCATTTTACACATTGTGATTTAAAAAAAAAAACTACTAAAAATTAAGATGAGGGTAAATAGCAGTCAAAAATGAATAAAAATGGTTTAATAAAAAAAAGAAAATAATTGTTTTTTTACTTAAACTCAGTCATTGCAGTACAAAAGTAAAAAAAAAAAAAATGTTAACTTTAGCGGTGACCAGTCAAATCAATCCTTATGGTAGGCTGGCTATCTATCATGCGTACAGGCTGCATCAATTGAGCTAGAGGGCTAAAAATTTAAACATTTGCTCCTTATTATGTCTAGAAAAAACATTGTTTTGGTTTTTGAAAATCCCCCTCCCAATTGTGTTTTAGTGGGTGGTTCAATTTACAATCTAAGTTTATGCATAACACATGTTATTTGAAAATTCAGACTTTTTTAATGATCACTACCAAACAAAAAGTAAGAGCAGTAATTATTCACCTTTTCCAATTTTTTTTAATTGATCATCTCCAACACTGCATGCTGCCAAAAGACGTTGGTCACATGACGGTTTCTACTGAGTGACTAACCAGACCTGTTTTTCTTTCTACTTTCAGGAAGCTTCCCGTCTTATAAAAGTTGCCAAACAGAACGCTGCCAGTTATTTGTCCAGTCAAGTCCCACTAATTCGAGATGATGATGTTTTCAAAATGGCAATCACTGCGTATGCTCTGTCTCAATCCAGTGAGAAAAGTGTGCTAATTTTTGAACGACTCTGGGCATTGGCTCAAGGAGGTGAGTGATGAGTTATTTCAATGGCTATCATTACCTTTCCTGTTTCCATATGGCTGCTGCTTCAGCTGTTCTGATAACGGAATTGACCGAAGTCCTCCTCTGCTGCTGCTAATGGCAAATTTAAAGTCCAAGAAAGAGACAAGAAGATTCCTCTGAACAGCATTTTCTTTTTTTTTTCTTTTCGTTTTTTAAGTGATTTACTGATATCTGGCAATTTCATGTGGTTCAAGAGACTAGGGAAGCTATACAAATAAACAAAGGATAAGTTAGGGGTAGTATTTTTAGCGTAAGGGTTAGTGTTGCTATTTTTAGGGTTTAGGGTAGTTAGGGTTAGTGTTTTAGCTTTTTAAATTTACTGCCATCAGCAGCAGCCAATGACTCGGGCAATTCCGCTATCAGCAGAATCACCTGAGTTGTCGGCAGCTGAAGCGTCAGCCATATGGAATTGTCAAAATATATGAACATATATAGTGTGATCAAAATCAGTGTTGCAAAGCCACAAACCATGACGTTTATAGGTATAGATAAAAATGATTAATATTGCACAATCTTTATAAATATCATGGTAGCAGAAAATAAGTTCTTTTTTCTTGGTATTTCTATTCTTTTTAAAAAAAGTTTTCATCCTTTTCTTTAGTTTTTCACCTTTTCTTTTTCTTCTTTAAAACAATCATATAATTATTATTATTCATATTATCAGTCTATACAGTAAATCTATTTTAATTTCATTGGGCAGTTGACATTGCATCAGACATTACGATTACTGAAGCCTCTTTAAGAGGTGCAATTTGAAACTGTTTGACCAATCAAAAATAATTTAATAATACTCACGCCTACAAAACGCTTGCGAGATGTTCACGTTCCAGCAGTTAAGATATTGAAAATGGCCTAAACAGCTGTAACATATACATCAGAAGACATACATAAGACGGAACTACGTTCATAAAAATGTTAATTTTAAAATTTCATGTTTTTTTTTTTTTAAATTTTGAAGTTTTAGAATTTTAATATTTATAATGTCTAGAACACTGAAATTGAAAATTTTTTTTTTTAATATCTTTCATTTTCATAGTTTATTATAATTATTATTATATACCTATAGTTATTATTATACTAGTTTACCCGTGCCATCAAAAATGATGACATATATGTAATATATGAATACACATTGCATTTTATATACATGGATAATAGAGATTTGCATTGCAGTGGGCTTGGAGAATATATGGCTACACATTGCATTTTCTAAATGTAGATTATAGAGATTTGCATTGCAGTGAGCTTGAAGAATAGTGTTCTGTTGACCACAAACGGATTTTTAAAAATCTTTGTTTATATTATTACTTTTTATACTTTTATTATTCTTTAAATTCAGCATTTTTACTATGTCATCAGAACATGAGATTCTATTTTACTACGTCAGTTGCATCTCTTAGTGTGACAGATTGCTAATTATTATATGTGGATAATTAAAAAGAATTTAAAAAACAAAATTATTATATCCATTTTTTTTTTTTGTTTCTCTTTCCATCAGCCGAGCAGAAGTATTTTGCCGATGGCCAGATTCCGGCAAATCCTTCTGAAATTTTAGATAACATCCGTTACCTCAAGCCTCGTGTTGAACAAAGAAATGATGCCTATGGCGTTCAAGCGACTGCCTATGCACTTATGGCTCACATCAAACACAACAAATTCAAGTATGAACGTGATTCTCTCATGAAATGGCTCAATTCAATGAGGAACTCTGTAGGGGGAATGGCTTCGACACAGGTAAATAATTCTAAAATGCAGATACAGTAATACCCCATTTAGCGCTGATTTGCTATAGCCCTCTTTTTCAAATATTTTTTGTGATAAATTTAGTAATGTTAAATTTCTGAAATAAATAATTAATAATGTACCTTATATTGGTCAGTGGATATCGTGCAGTAATTAGACCAATATAGGTTTCTACCAATTGTTTCCCAGCTCCTCATCTTTTGGGTCACATTGTTCAGTAGAAGGTGTAGCAATATTTGTCTCTGCTTGACCATTCCCTCTCTAGGCTAGTCTTGAAAGTGTTCACATTCTCTGCAGTGACTGTGGCTTCACTCAGACAGTTCCAGTCTGCTGTGTCTCTAGCAGTGAAGAACTGTTTTCTTGCGCCAGTTTCAGATTGCATGTGAGTTTGTATTTGTGGCTTCTAGTGTGTGTGTTTGGTGAAAGGTTCAGCATCTGCTTGTTTGAGCAGATAGGGTAATGACAGTGAGTGTTGGTTAATAAAAATAACTGTATTCTATACACTTTTGTTATGTGCCATGTTAGTTAATTTTTTAATTAAAAAAAAAAATCTGTCTAATTAGACTATGGATGTAATAGATTTTTGCTTTTACAGTTAATTTTTGAGTACTTGGGATTATTTGAGATTTTTACTTATAAAATTTCTTTATCTAGTTATTTAAAAAAAATTTGTTTGAATTGTGTTTTGAGCAGTGGAGGTGTGGGGGGGGGGGATCTGGACCTGGACCTGTGCCTGTGACGGTTTTCTCAGTCTTGCATCTTGTGACACAACAGTGCAAGTTATGATTCCATGTGTACTCATCTGTAAACATATTACTAACTAGCATTCAAGGGAAATTATGAATCATCACCACCTATATATGCTGTGTTGGGGGTGATCAATTAAAAAGTTGGGCTGTGATCACTAAAAAAGGACTGAATGTTCAATAAACAAGCGGTCACAAACTAGTGACCAATTTAGCATAAACTTACATTGCATATTGAAACCCCCCTCTAAAAACCTATTTATGGGGGGAATTTAAAAAAAAAAACAACATTTTCCCTACTCCTTGAGGGGATTGTTTGTGTGGGCAAAATTTCAAGTTTCTACCTTGGACGGTTAGGGCTGTGCATATAAATGTCTGAACACATGAATAACCTAAACCCAGCAACAGTATTTAAACCAGTGTTGTGGGGGTAGTAATTAATTAAAGATGAGGCCAATCAGGTAGTTGTTGACAAAAACGTTTTTGCCTTTATGTATCTATTACTAAATATTCTTTCCTTCCCTACAGGATACAATTGTAGCCATGGAAGCCCTGTATGAATACACCCAAGTTGATCCTAACAGAAACATATTCAACATGCTTGTAAAAGTCTGGTCAACTGCAAATGATGACTACAGAATTGATATACAGCTGAACAAATCCAATTATACAAACCTAAGCAACTTTTCAGTAAGTTCACCTTATGTACCACATTTAAATATTGTAGCTATCAAAATTAACTCTTAAATTCATTTAAAAACAAAATCAAAACTTAACAGTACAACTAACAATATCTCCAACAAAGACCATTTCTGGCATTATATGATCTACTAAAAGGTTGACATGCCACTAAACCCAGCAAACCAAAGTAAAATCATACAAAGAAAATAGAATGTCAATTTCAAGAGAAATAACTTCTGATTGAAATTATCTCCCTTTGACCATTTTTTTGCTCAATTCACAGAAGAGTTCCACTATTTTTTATGCTATTCATTGAAGAGTTCTACTGTCAATTACAAGCAGTTTCAAGCAATTTAAGAGTTGATATTTCTGTCCTTGCTGTTTTATGGCTAACTCAATAAAATCTCAGTTTTATTGTGATTGATGGCAACTCAGTTCTATCTGTGAATCAGGGCTTTTATTTTGCAGTGGATTACTTGTGATGGACAAGGGCTTTTAACTTTTAACAGATAACTATTACACTTGCTACCTTCAGCAGTTAATTAAGATTAAAACTGTTTATCACTGGCCATAATGCACATTCACATATACAGTGTATACCCCAAAGTTGATACACACTTTATCTGATGTTCTGAACACTTGAGATAATGTGTCCTTCAAACATAATATTCAATGCTTTAATATATAATCTTTCTTGTAACATTTACTTTTAATTATAAAATCATTTGATCAAAGTAAACATAAGTATTACAGATGCGGCGGCTGGGTGCCAGAAATCTGGGGGGCCAGGGCCAGATTATACTATAAGGCTGAGTAGGCTTAAGCCTAGAGGCCCGTAGCTAACAGGGGCCCAGAAAAATTCTGGAATATTCATATTTTTCTTAATTTTATTTTTGGCAGGACCATAGCCGGATTAGCATATATGCAAACTACACTACAGCGTAGGGCCCAATCTAAATAGCAATTTAGAAATGTATCACTACTACAGGGAAAATAAATTGAACGATAAAACTGTCAAAATAAGAACATGAAGTTGAGCGCTCACTATAATTGTTAAGATATTGTTAATAATATCTTAAAACTTAATAAAAATGTCCTAACAAATATCTCTTTAAAAAATGGAATGAATATATTACACATTAGCACATAACAATCCACTTTATTCACACGATTGACAGATCATATTGCTAATAGACTAGGGACCCTGGTATAGGTTAATCTGGTCCTGCTGGGGGCACAATATATCTGAGGGACCTTGAAAAATCTATAAAAAAAATGTGCAGTAGGGCGCAGTTGAACCTAGCGCCGCCACCGAGGTATTAACAATAATGCCCACTTTGATTGGTAACTGCTAATGTCTGGATTTTTAGATTTCTGGTGCCACTTCAGAACAAATATTTTATTCGAATGTAAGTCTATTATTCATTTCAAAGCCGCGTTTCACCAAAAAAGATGTAACAAAGTTATCGTCCAATAATAATCTGTATACATTAATATATGTATTTAAATTTTTTTTTCTCTAACTTTTTAAATCAATTTTTCTTCAGGTTCATCCAAATGTTTGGGGTTACATCCGTGCCCAAGTATTTGGTACTGGACGGGCAATGTTACAGGTTAGTAATTCATTTTCTTTTACGCTGAGAATCTTTCCTTCCTTATAATAATGATGCTACGGTGAATTTAAAGTCAAATAAAGAGATGGGAAGATTCCTCAGAACAGCATTTATTATTTTTTTAAATTTTTTAAGTGGTCTACTGATATCGGGCAATTTCATCTGGTTCAAGGGTTTTTGTTTTTTTTTCACTTTTTTTTTTATTCAAGCAAAAGCTTGATAAATATAAATGAACAAAGGATAAGTTAGAGGTATTGTTTTTTGCATACGGGTTAGTGTTAAGGTTACTGTGTTAGCAATAAGGTGATGTTTAGCCAGCCACCTTATGCTGTCTGTGTCATTAGATGTTATATTGACTAGGTCCCTGAAAGT
>VCCN01002112.1:7535068-7553537 GCA_006491835.1 Architeuthis dux | reverse complement strand
GAAAAACAAGTAAATGCATAAATTATATTGTTATTGCTTTGATTAAATTATTAAATTGTTTTTATTTGTTTGTCTTTTTTAACATGGAGTAAGCAAGGGTGTGAAATTTTACAATTTGGACCACCTTCCCTACATTGTTCCCTTTTTATCTATAACACCTGGAGATAATCATTTCATATCGCCTTTTGGCTTTCTTAATTTTTTACTTTTATTTTAATTTTTATTACCTCCGTTGATAGTTGAGGACTGGACAAATTTAGAATGTTAAAACTTATGATTACCACACAGTCTTCCTAAGAATTCAGTATAATTTAAATATGAAGTATGGTCACCATACTTGGAGAGAGATAAAAAATCTTTTAGAAAAACTCCAGAGACGAGCAACTAAGTTAGTACCAGAATTAAAAAGTATGAGTTATGAGGATAGGCTAAAAGTTAGAAAATAGGAGGGATTGGGAGATTTAATAGAAATGTTTAAGATTATGCATGGTTTAGAAGTAGTAAACCCTGATGTATTTTTAATAGAAGGGAGTACAAGGGACTGAGAGGCCACACATATACAGTAGAAGTAGATTGAATATCAGAATATCTTTTTTAGTAATAGTGGTGGGTCTTTGGAATAAATTACCGGAATATGTAGTGCTATCAACAGATGTAAATGATTTTAAAAAGAATTATGTTACTTATTACACTACCGCAAAATGTTTAAGGCTCTAGATATTGTGTAAATATGATTGTTATGATGTGTGCTTGTCTATACAAATTGTATACTTTTTTTTTTCACACTAAAATAAAATCTTCTGTTATATCTTACATCCGAACTTAAATCAAACATAATTTTGCTTGTTTTTAGCTGACAACAGAAGTAAATGTTGAATATCCTCATCAGCTAAAAGTGAGCGGAGCTCCGAAATCATTTGATCTTGAAGTCGACAGTATGAGATTCTCTGGTAGAAATGACTCTATCATGGAGATGAGGCTATGTACACGGTGAGAGATCTTTTTTAAAACTCGGACATAAAAAGAAAAAATGTTTACTAAAATAGTTTAGGTACTTTCCAATAGAATGGGTCTAAAAATGGGTATAAAAATTCACAAAAAAGCTATCTCCTTTGCAAAAGTCATTTAAAAGAACAATGACTTGGATTTTAGCAAAACTTGAGGGGGGGGTTGTATTTTTTAAATATTTTTTGGGTTTGTTTACTGAATAAATTTAGTCAAGTTTTTACAAAATCAGGAGAGAAATATAAAAAAGTAAAACTGTTTCCTTTGGATTGTAATCTTTAATGAATCACGCATCTCCCTATTCCCTTGTCCATCCGTTTCTCTTTCCGTTCTCTTTTAAACATTTCCTTCGTGTGTTTATCTTATCTTTTCTCTCAGTCGTTCTTTCTATATGTTCGTCTTTCTTTCTCACTTTTTTCTCTCTTTATCACTCTCCCTCTCCTCCACCGCAATTTTGTTTACCTCATTTATTTCTCTTAACTCTTTCTTCCCTGACAACGCCTCTAGGCGTGATAATAAATTTCACTCGTGCCTTGATCAAGCATAGAAGCGTTATCTCGTACTTGCATTATTTCACAGGCAACAACAAAAATATTACTAAACAAAACGAGTTTAAATTTAAATCTTACACAAATTTAAATCATAACAATGCAAATCAATCAATAATAAAACCTTTTTAAATGAACTTTTTGCCAGTATTTCACTGGACTTGGATGTGATACATTGGGAATAATCACTAATAATTTAGTAAGCATACATTTAATATTAAAAGATATAGCAATTTATCTATTGCTCTTTGTATTTTTTTGTTCAGCCACAGGCTGTTAAATTAGTTTAAGGGCACACAGGCACATTGTTAGAGCAGGCAGTCATGGAAGTAATCAAACATGGCTGTCAGGGAGGAAAGAATTAAATTATTTCATTTCTCTTCTTTCTTCTTAAATTTATAAATGCTTTATCCAAGAAGTTGAGGGAAGAAAATCCACTTTTTTATTCATTCATTGTCTTGTTTTTCAAACATTCGTTGAATTGCCATTGTTAAGACAAAACAATCAAAATTTGTGGGATTTATTTAGATTTATTGTTCTTTTAAATGACTTTTGCAAGGGAGATAACTTTTTTCGTGAACTTTTACAGACCTATTTTCTCGGAAAGTACCAAATTTTATAATTAACTGTGAACACACATGCTATAAAAATAACAGTTCTTTTCTCTGATGTCTTTTCTATGCAAATGTTTTACAGCTTTTACTGGAACATTGTAGAGGAATTTAACATGTTTATAGAAACAGAAATTAAATGATTATTACTAAAAATACTAGTTTACTCATCCCGTAAAAAAATGATGGCATATTTAAATAATTTTGCAATTGCATTGTACTTTTAAAAAAATATCAAAAACAATGTTGCTCTGCATTTTCTTGTTTATGTTCAACCAGAATGAACCTGGATTTTTTTACGCATTTGCAAAAAAATAAATATGAGAGGCTACTCTACAATTAGCATTTAATAATTATCTCCCCTGACAAATGTTACAGATAGAAAATAACCCCCAAATGAGGCCGGCCCTGTCGGCTGGGGCCTAGAATACGCTGACTGCATGCCCTGCAGAGGAGTAAGACCCCCCCCCACCACCACCACCACCACCAAAGTCGCAAGTCTTTAAATAAAAAAAATAACCGTTTACCAAAGTCGCAAGACTCTATTTTGGGGATTATAAACTGATTTCGGCATTAAATGACCTATCAAGGGTTGATATGCCGCTAAACAATTCAATCACTCAATCAATCCTCTTGTAAACACTGATTAATTTGCACAAAAATTTAAAAATAGGAAAAGGAGGATGAGAATGTGAAAGGCTATTTTTTTGATAATGTTAATATTTTGTATTTCAGTTGGATCAATACTGACCTGTCGCGAGTATCTGGGATGGCTGTCCTGGAGGTGGACATACCAACTGGTTATGTGACCATGAACTCTACCCTAAGAGAATATGTCCAGAGTGGAATTGTTCCCAACTTAAAGAGAGCTGAAAGTTATGGACGTAAAATTGTTTTCTATTTTGACCGGGTAAGCTGATTTTATTTGTTGAAGGTGGACATCCATGAAGTTTCCGGATGGTTGGGGTGTAAGATCTACAACATTCATCTTCTGATATCAAAGAGAAACTGATTTTTTTGTCTAGTGCAGTGGTTCCCAACCTTTGCGAGTCATTCCTCACTTTTGTCAATAAGATTACTAGTATTTCCCCCTTCGATTTAGTAAGTTGCAACAAAGAATAATTTCAAATAACTTTATTTTATCTATAATTAGACAGCTTTATACTAAGAATTAGTTTAATTTTATAATTGTATAACTGCTGCTGTGTATTTGTTACTCAAAGAAAGCAAGCGAAAATATTAGAACACCTCATTTGAAATTCCAATTTATTACAAGAAAAATAAGAATTCTGCTATCATAACTGATATACGCATCAATGTGATCTCTGTTCTTGTTTTTATGCTACTAGTTCTTAAGTTTGTGGGTCTATTAGTGAGAGAGCACATCTTAAATCATTCTCAACTTGGAGCTTATTTCAAAGCCTTCGACTTTATAGAAAGAAGTGCAGAAAACTTTAGACTGGACTTTTATTTTTACCTAATAGCCTTATTCCCCCCTTGGTTGGGAACCACTGGTCTAGTGGGTGTAGTAAACATGTCTGCACTAGTTATGTAATGCATATTCCTGTATTAGCTATGTATGAATTGTAACTATAGTTGCCTGTCTAACGGATTCTAAACCTATCAACAATAGGGGTGCAGTGCTGCCAGAGCGCCCCTCCAGCACCTCTGTAAAGAAAATGCCAAAATAAATGAACGAGACAAACTGCTCAGGTATCTAAAAAGTTAACACTGCACCCCTGATCAACAGAAGCTTAAAGGAAGAAAGCATTCATGTATGATTTCTTTTTTGTTACTTGGATCTTTATAGTTCATCAATAAAACAGATTTAACTCTTAAATTCATACTGGGGAATTCAAATAGTAATTCAAGGGGAGTAACTTCTGATTAGTTACTTACCTTGCACTTTTTGGTAAATTTTAAAATTTTTTCTTTAATTCAATTTATAAAAGAGTACCATTTTTTAAAAATCCTATTCATTGAACAGTTCCACAGCGGTTACAAACGGTCTATGAATCTAAGAGTTAACTATTGATCAGTTATTGGTCTGATCTTATGATTACCATATATGTCGGAATATAAGGCAAACATTTAATTTTTGAAAAAACTATCCAATCATTACACTGTGTTCGGTGTGCTGGTATTATGACATGGGGACCGTCTACCAAAGCTCGATAGGGACAGTTATGGGACATGGATGAGATCCATTGAGCAGTAGTCTTCCAAATACTCTTGTAAAACGTTTGTCTTATAGTCTGGCAGAAACAATAATTCTTAGAGATTTTTTTGAAACTCAGTTCAAATATATGTACCTCTGTCCAATAATAGTGGTTACATTTAGTAGTAATTTTTTAATATGCAAATGGGCAAAGTAGGATGACTTAACCTTCAAAAAGGCATCACATCATAAGGACTGATTTGACTGATCACCACTAAAGAAGTTAACATTTTTTTTTTACTTTCGTACTAAGCTGGCATGGCATTGACTGTTTGAGTTTTAGTAAAAAAACAATTATTTTATTTTATTTTTTTTATTAAATCAAGTATTGTAAACCATTTTCCTTAATTTTTTACTACTATTATAATGATATGATATGATATACATTTTTGACGGTTAAGTCCTACTTGTCGCAATAATTCTTAGAGATATTTTGAAACTTGTACAAATATACTATGTGTGTCTCTGTCCCATAATAGTTGTTACATTTAGTAGTAGTTTTTTATATGCAAATGTAACAACTATTATGGGACAGATGTAGTACAATCTTTGTACTCTTGCAGGGTTGTTTCAGTTCTTAATCCCCTTTTGAGCTTTTTGCTTGATAATTTGTAAAATCTTCGCTGATAATTAGGAATCTTATATAGATTTGTGGCACTTATAAAAACATCTCTTTCCCTTGCAGCTCGATGAAAGTAAGACTTGTGTATTCTTTCAAGCCAATCGATGGTATCCTGTTGCCAACAGCACCATTCATCACAGAATACGGATTTATGACTACTATGAACCAGGTAAGTTTTTTTTTATTTACCTCATTCTTATTGTGATGATGAATAGTAAATATTGGAATTAGTATATTTTAGTATATTTGGATCAAATGTAGAATCTGGAGCCCAAAATTGGTTCAAACCAAAAGTACTAATTTTCAGATTACACCATAATCAAAATTTACTCAAAACAAGGATGAAATGTAGAATTCGGACTGCTTTAACTACTTTTATGAATATTGTGAAGAAATAGTATCGCAAAATTTAGAAAACTTAATAATTAAATTAAACTTTGATGTAATCTGAAAATTTACCTGCATTGATTTTGTTTTCCATTATTGATAACGATGTGTAATTCTTTTCATGCTCTGTAATGATTGTAATGTTTTTTTAAAAAATATTTATGTATTTTTTAATGTTGATGAGACAATATTTTATAATGAGATGCCCATAGAGGCATTATGTATTTAAATAAATAAACATAAAAGTTGGGAAGAAGAGATTGGATTGTTCTCCAAAATGTTGGAATCTCAATGTTGGTGTTATTAAATGTAATTAATTTTGCTTGTAATTAATTTTGCTTGTAATTAATTTTGTGCTCTCTTCATTTTTTTCAGGTCTGTTTGTCACGCAACTATACAACACTCACAACTTGTTCCAGTTGAACATCTGTTTTGTGTGCGGCTCATTCCAATGTCCATACTGCCCACAGTTCAATGTGGCCGCGGTCATCAAATCAACGATTACACTACTTTGCATTATCCTTGGTACCCTACTCCAGCGCTACACGCTACGTAATTCCTGAGGTTCCTGCACAACCTCCGCCTTTTTTCTATATCTCCGTCTTTATTGTTTACTACTGATGCTTCCCAAATTTTTCAGGGTCAAATCTCCCATTAACTTTTAAAATTTTTTTTTATTCTCAGAACAAACCTTCGATCTTCCAGTCATTTCTCATCAGCTGCCCACCTTTCTCCTGTCCCCTTGTCCATTTTTGGGCACCCTTAGATTCTTGCTGGTGACCCCCAACATCAGCCCCACCCCCTTTGGGAAGCACTACTCTAGATTTTATTTGTCTTTGCTCACTCATTTTCATTTCCACCCCACCCCAACCAGCCTCCTGCTGTAAGATGCTTCTCTTAGACCCTCTTGACATCATGCTTCACCCCCCACTCCCCCATTATTATGGGGGCAGAAATGGAACCCTCCCAGAATCTTGTTACCCCTTGCAGAGGTAAGAGACGTTTGGAAGGTGCTACACCTGAGTTCCATATTTTTTCAGGTGCCTTTCTCAAACATATGCAGGGTGGTCAAATTAGGCAACAAAGGGAGCTTTATCTCAGAGATTGACACAGCACAGGCATTGGAATAGCGTTGAATTTGGAAACCGAGTGAGTCTGGAGGCAGAGGTTCAATACCAGTCTCAGGTGAGGCTGGAGACAGAGATTCGATACCAGCTTTAGGCTGGTATTGAACCTCTGCCTTGCAGACTCACTTGATTTCCAAATTTGATGCTATTCCAATGCCTGTGTTGGGTAAGTCTTTGAGATAAAGCTCGGATTATCTCCCTTTTTAGCCTAATCTTGCAACTCTGGACATATGCCAGCATAAACCTACAAATTGTGGATCAACTACATTCACTTAATCATATCTCTCAGATTAGATTGTTGACATTTTTCATATTTTTTAAAATAATAAAGTAAATAAAAAATCTGTTAGAACATCCTCTCACTCAATTATCGTCCACAGTTTGTTAGATTTTGTATGCAGGCGAACGTTAGTGTGCTAATTAGATTTTATATTTAACGTGACTTTTTAAAAATGTTTCTTTTATTTTCCCATGACCCTCTCATGTGGCAGAGTTGCGTCCCCTGGATCGAGTTTCATTTGATTATTTTTTGTTCTGCATTCTTTGGAAATAAAGTATTTTTATTATTAAATAAACATGACAAATACAAGATATATATTATCAGTAATGATGTAGATTGTTTAAATCTTTTTCTGAATATCAGAATCTCTTAAAACTTAGGTGGTAAAAATGCAATTATTTGTTGAATTTATGAAAAAAAACTGGCATGTCTGGTTAAAGATATTAAAAATTAACAGGTTAGTCACAAAACTGTCATGTGACCAAGGTCTTTTGGCAGCATACTGTGTTTTGAGGTGATCAATTAAAACATTGGAAATGAATAAGTTACTTATCTCGTTATGATCACTTAAAAAGTCTGAATTTTCAAAAAAAACAAGTGTGAATGATGCCAGACATAACTAAGGCACCAATTTAGCATAAACTTACATTGTAAATTGAAGCCAACTAAAAACGTAGTAAACATTTAAAAAAAAAACAAAAAACGTTTTTTTTTCTAGATGTAAAGGTTGAAATTTTCAGCCCTCTAGCGCCATTGGTGCAGCCTGTATGCACGACACATACATAGATTGCTGGCCAGCCAGACCCACTTAAATACTGAAGAAATCTATGTTGACAGTTTTGGGTGACGGTTTCTAACTGGCATGTCTGATATGACAATAAAAATGAATTGTTCTGAAGCCATATTGTCTGTCTTGGTGGATAACACTTTGAATTTCTAATTTTTACAATTATTAAACATTTAAAAACTTTCCTCGCTTTAAACATATCTACCAAACAAAAATAGTGAGTGGTGCTTATATATTATAATTTTATTTTTCATTTTTTGTTGTTAAAGTATTTTGCCAGAGGCAACAGAAGAGTCTGTGTTGCTTTGGATTGGATTGATCATTTAATCTGGTGTCTAGGAAACCTATCTTTTCACCTACTACTGCTTTTTGTGGTCGGTGTTAGGTTTTCAAAATCTCCAACCTTGATTTCTGAAGTAATCACAATATTAAAATGATTGCCTGTCTATCAGACAATGTTAATGCATAGAGGATGGAAACAACTCTGAATATAACCTACTTGTAGGTGGTCAAACTGAATAAACAAAAAGTGTACTTGACTTTAAGATTTATTTTCAAAATATTAAGAGTGGAAGTGACTCTTGTTGCTTATTTATAACAGTATGTATAAGTAAATAAACAGAATAAAATGGAATACAAGATACAGAAAGGGAGTGGATAACCAATGAAGTATAGACAGGGCAGGCCATAGGGTTCCTAGCACCCTATGGTATTATCTTATTTATATATTTATGTCTTACAGTGAGAAAAATAAATAAATAAATAGGAATAAAAAGTTTATTACAATAATCAGGTAAAAGAAAAACAGTTTCAACAAAGCATCAGGTTCAGATCATCAAATATAACAGATTTATTATTATAACAAAGAGCCGGCCCTGAGCATAGAGCAATAAGAAGTTTAAATAGGCAGATGGATCAACAATGTTTGTTATTCTTATAACTTCTTGCTTCTAAGAAGCCAGAAACTGATAGTTTTTAGAATTTGAGGAATTGACATCTGCTTTACATTCTGAATGAATATGGCACTAAAGAATGGGATTTTGGTTTGCAATTTTTTTCAACTGAATCTAACGATCATCTTCTTGGAATAGGTTATTAGAAAATTAAACTCAAGGTAAAGTCTAATCCTTTTATTTACCTCAAGTCTCAGATAAAATTGAAGACCCTAACATTTTTGGATCATGTGAAGCTCTCTTGTGCCTTGGCTTAAGTGACCATATGAATATTATTTTGATTTACATTGGACATTTTTTCTTTTTACAAACTGACCATTTCCCACTTAT
Source organism: Architeuthis dux (assembly GCA_006491835.1). NCBI lineage: Eukaryota > Metazoa > Mollusca > Cephalopoda > Oegopsida > Architeuthidae > Architeuthis > Architeuthis dux. The sequence continues at coordinate 7,544,669 of VCCN01002112.1, read as the reverse complement.
GACTATAAACAAAACTGATTTAAGATCTTCAATTTTAAGACCTGTAAATATACTTTTCTTTTTCTATATAGCATTTTATAAAGACATCCCAATGCTTGACTGGTACCATATTGTGGGAAAACTTCAAGTGATTATTGTTGTGATATTTTCTATAGTTTTGAGAAGTGTCATTAATATTCAAATGGTTCTTCGGACAATTGAACTCCTTGTCGTTTGTGTTGTAAACGCAACGTTTCGGCTGATTCATTCTTCAGTCTTTTTCAGGTGTAAAATCTCTGTCTGATGGGGTAAACAGAAGTTATTTTTAAAGGGTGTAACCCTTATAGTGCAGGGCCCAGGTGTTTCAGTGTCTGTCTTGTCACTTCTCAACAGACCTAAACCTGACAAGACAAAGACACATCCGGGCCCTGTGCTATAAGGGTTACCCCCTTTAAAAACAAAACTTCTGTTTACCTCATCACACTCGGATTTTACACCTGAAGAAGGCCGAAGAATGGATCGGCCGAAACGTCGTGTTTACAACACAAACAACAAGGAGTTCAATCATCCAAAGAACCATTTGAAGATTATTGTTGTGTATTGATTTAAAAAAATTTTTTAATTTATTTTTAAAAGCTTACAGGATCACAATCTGTTCACTGAATTAAAATTATACATCCACTTCAGAAATTGACAGGCATTGAATTCTGATTAAATGTTACAAGAAAAAAAAACATTAATGTCGTTATTTTTGAAGTTTGGAATGTTAAATAAGTTCAAAGATATTTTTTTATTGCTTTTGATCATGTTCTAGGTTGAATGAAATGAATTTAACAAAAAGCATTTCAATATTCAATGAACAAAACTTTTATATCAGCATACATACTCATCACACCCTTTTCCTTTTTTCTGTTGCTAAAAAGGTTGAAATCACAAAATCTAGTGATAAAACCACTAGATTGTCCCGCTTCTGCCACTGACTTGCCAGACATAATACCCGAACTGGACATGGTTAAGGCTTAAAATACATGTTTGTGTCACACTTGGGAGATTGTGGCATACTTGTGCTGTGGCACACAGTTTGAGAACCACTGGTCTAGATTGCTAAATAATGTTTTTCAGCTACAGATTTTTAAAAGTTCACTTGGTCTTATGCCAAATTTGGTTAAAGCCATAATAGTTTGTTTGTTTGTTTGTCATAATCCATATATTAAAAAGAAAGTTCCTTTGGAAATATAGCCAATGAGACCAGACCCCCAAATACTCTTTGCTTTAAGTAGGTTAGCCAAAATCTGTAATATTCGTTGTCGAAAATGTTTTTTTTTCTTTCTTTCCTGTAACTCTCTTCTAGTAAAACTCTTTTGATAAAATTCTTGCATTACTCTAGTCTTGCATATTGTTTGTCAGATTCTACAAACAAGTTTTTTTAAAAGATAAAAGTTGCAAAAACCATGTTGAAATTCCTGCACTGTTTTGAAATCCTTTACAGTGTGGTGGTTTTGTGCTGGATGATTTTAGGCAGAGAATAAGATGAGCAGAAGCAGGGGTCATGTGTACGTGTACCCAAGGCAGGGTTGCCATATTAGTTTTCTCAAATTCGGACATGTGTTCCAAAAATCGGACACATTCAGTCAACCCTGCTCAAACTTGGACAGAAAACTGATGGCTAAAAGTAGCTAGATTATTATGAAAATAAATAGCTAAAAGTGGCTAGAACTGATATAAGAAATTGTTTTTAGATATCAGATATCTAAATGCAACAAAAAAATATCTAAATTGGCAACACTGAATGGGGCCTTAAATCAGACAATTTTGGATGTCCATTTCTTATATTTTTAATCGGACATACAGGGTGAAATGTCCTTCCAAACATCCCCTCATACTGCATTTGAAAATTTGTCAAGAAAATGAATTGAAACCTTTGCAGAAATGAACGACACCACCTCTGATAACTATATTATTATCATTGTTTCAGTAAACAGAATATAAAATCAATAGACCATAAAAACTAATAAGTGAAAAACTAATCATATATAAATCAGAAATGTGTTTCAGCAAGTTGGATTTTATGTATTCTTATTTCTTATACAGATGTCAGCTTTTGACCCCAAAAATTCAATAGAACTTCCTGGGCATTTATTGACCCTCATTTTGACCCCCAGGCATTTACTGACCCCTCAGCTAGTCCTATTGACCCCAAGGGGTTGATATCTTCCACTTTGGAGACCCCTGGATTAAGAGAACAATCAGAATTTAGAACAGGCAGAGATTTGCTGATTGGATGGAATTTTCATGCTGGACTCTTGAGCCATTTTTATGATATTACTGTATATGCCGGCTTATAAGTCGACCTCCAAATTTTGAGGGGTTAGGCTTACATTCACTGTATAAGTCGACCCCCAAAGATAGAAGCAAAAGCAGTTCTTATTAAAAAGAATTGCTAGAACTCAGAACTGAAATGTGGATAGCAAAATAAGGCATGCCACTTCCATTACTACCAATCTCAGTGTTTCAATGCTTACAGTCCATCGGATGTTTGAAATGGTGTGCGGTGGTGATTGTTTCTATTTTATTACTGTCTGTCTGGTAACACATTCCTATTTTAGTACCGTTTCTATGGTAAATAAATTTTACCAAACATGAGTTTTGGTTGGAAATATTTGTGGTGGGTCATGGGAGTTACTGTAAGTAGTGCACAGCTAATGTTAGGCAGGCTGTTCCACTTGTTAACCACTCTGTGGTAAAGGATCACATTTTATATTCGATGTATAAGTCGGCCACTAGTTTTGCAGAGTTTATTTTTAGGCTTAAGGTGTCGACTTCTACGCCAGCATATACAGTATTTACAACACGTAGTGAAGCAATCAAATTACCATAAAGTAGTTCTGTCTGCCTGCTAAGCTCTCAAACTTCCTTTTCTGCAATATGGCATCAGTCAAACACTTACAAATAATGCACTATTCAAATTATTTCTTACAGATTTGTATATACTTTTTTGTGTTATGATCAAATGAATAACATTTATTTCCCCTTAATATGCTCCCCTTCCCACAACTTGACCCAATTGAACCTCAATTGTTTTGTATATTTTAATCTATATACATATTTTTGTAGCAACCGATTTCATATTTTGTATATTATGTAAAAGAAATAAAGATAATAAAATTGATTTCTTTTTACAATGACTTCTTTTAATCAATTTCCACTGTACAGAGAAGTGCAAGAAAAAGACACCAGCAATTTTGCTTTAACTTTATTCAAGCAATTACAGTACAAAATGAAGATTTAACTTTCCTTTAGCCATTTTAAGAGCAACAAACTCATCTTGGTATAGGAATAAGAAATTCTGAAATTGCAGTTTAAGGCAATTTCAGACCAAGAGATTCAGAAAATCCGAACATGTTGCTGGCTTTTTAGACTTTTTACGCATGTTCTTATCTAATATTGCCATCACACGTATTAAATGGGATTCATGTCAGGGGACTGACTTGGCCAAGGAAGTCGTTTAATGCAATAGCTGAAAATTGAGAAAATTTTGATTCAACAAAAAAAAAAATTATAATGTGCCAAAAATCTATGGGCTTATCTCAATTGCCCACTCACTTCTCTTCTTAATATTAGACATGGTTAAAGGGGACTTCCTACTGGCAGCTCGTCCATAATAACCAAGTTGATGAAGATAATCTTTTGCTTTTTGGGGGCAAATTTGGAATTTTTCTGCCACCTTTGAAGCTTTTAAATGAGGCTCGTTCTCAACCAGGGCTGTGGAGTTGGAGGAATTTTGGGTTACTGGAGTCAGAAAAATTTTTCTGACTGGAGTCGTAGTCTAAAAATATACCGACTCCAACTCCAAGTAAATGTAAATGGTAACATTACTACTTGAAAACCTGCCCAATAGGTCGATTTCCGAGGTACTTCCTGTGGAAGGCCTGCCTGAATGTAAATAAACCATCTGCAAAACCTTAAAAAAAAATTAACTTTTCAAAACTGAAAAAATTCCTGAGTAAACGGAAGTCGTATGGATTGAAAGCACAAAATTACTTGCAAATTTTTTTTCTATTTTTGAAAATGTATAACCCTTGGTTATACAGATGTAAATGGTACTTAAACACAGTATTAAAGGTTTAAGAAAGTATTTTTTTTTTTAATAAAATGTATAATTAAATAACATAGCTGGAAATGAAAAATCTAGCGAATTTTAGCCATTTTAAGGCCGTCGGAGTTAGAGGTACCAGAAATTGAGGAGTCAGTTGGATGTTTTGTATCCCACTCCGTAGCCCTGTCCTCAACATAGGACTGACAGTGTCTATTTACTTCTTGCATGTCTCTGTATAAGCTTATATAATTGTTTCATTCTCTTTTGGTAAATAATTTTGCATGTTTTCTAAATATACAAATATAAATGTTTCTTAATCTTATTTTCACTACTTACAGCAGAGCTTTCTGAACTGTATGTCACAACACTTTAATCTATTGTTGATAATCTCTTGGTATGTTACGAAATTAAATATTATTTTGTGTATCTTTCAAAAGATACATTTCCTGAGTCAGTTAAACTGCTGGAATGACATATTTGGATTAGCCAGCAAAACTCTAATATGTCACAAAATATTTTAGGCAAAGTCGGTCGACTTAACCGTCAAATGTATTGTATCAGCTGATCAGCGCTAAAGAAGCTAACATTTTTTTTTACTTCCTACTACAGTGACTGAGTTTTAGTAAAAACTTTTTATTAAATCTAGTATTGTAAACCTTTTATTAATTTTTGACTATCACAATTTCAGTAATGCAGTCACGGCAGTATTGTTTTGGTTTTAGTAAAAAAAGGAAATCGATTATTTTATTATTATTTAGACAAAGTATTGAAAACCATTGTTAACTAACATTTACCATCTTAACTTTCAGTTGTTTTTTTAATTACAATTCAACTTGGATTTACTAAAGTTTATTCGTTAAACCATTTTACACATTGTGATTTAAAAAAAAAAAAAAAAACTACTAAGAATTAAGATGAGGGTAAATAGTAGTCAAAAATTAATAAAAATGGTTTACAATACTTGATTTAATAAAAAAAATATAAAATAATCGTTTTTTTACTATCTATCTGGACTTTGTACAGCCCTAACAAACTTGAAATTTTGTACATACGCTCCCCTCAATGAGTAGGGAAAATGTTTTTTGCTTTTTTGAAAATTCCTCTCCAAAATAGGGTTTTAGTGAGGGGTTCAATTTTCAATGTAAACTTATGCTAAATTTGTCACTAATTTTTGCCTGCTTGTCTTTTGAAAATTCAGGCTTTTAGTGATCATAGCCCAACTTTTTAATTGATCACCACCAATACAGCATATATGGGTTATTGTACAGTTTTTGTTATAAGTAACTGACCTTTGTTTCATAAATTTTAGAAAAAGAAAAAAAAAAAAAAAAAAAAAAAATCAATGATCGTCTCAAAAGTAAAAATATTTTCAGTTGCTCACAGGCTTTCTCATCCCACACAGGCCATGAAAAGATTAGACGAAACAGTGGCTAGAAAATAAGACTGGATACTGTGAGGTCTGACTCATTCATCAATAAGCATTTCTCATAACAAATCTTAGTATTATGAACAAAGTATATTTACCAAAGCAATTAAAGAGAAACAAAAAGTATGTAAAAAAATATGATTTATTAACAAAAGAGCCACATTTTCTTTGTAACAATTTAGTCCTTTTAAAGAAGAATTATAATAATTCTATTTCAAACTTGGATAGTATTTGGAATAAAATATCGATAACATTATTCTTATAGGAAAGACAGTAACTTGGTTTTTTTTTTTTTTTTTTTTTTTTTTTTTTTTTTGTTTTTTTTGCTACTATCCTAAACAATTAAAATATCCCTTGGGGATTTGTTCAAACATCTTTCTTTTTTTTTTACTTTGCCAATTCCGTTTAGAAGATTTTTCCAATTATTTTACGATATGCACAGGTTTTAGCTTTATAATAACTAGAGACAATCAGAGAACATACATTTACTAGTGCCCAGAAAAAATATGGCACAAGTGAAAAATTTGGGGAAAAATGGTACATTTAATTAAAAAGCTTTATGAATGAACTAAGGGTTAGGGTATTGGTGCTTTAATTAAATGTGCCATTTTCCCCCTAGTTTTTCATTTGTGCCATTTTAAACTAGAATCAAATTTTCTATTTTGATCAGTAAGTAATGAATCTCAAGAAAAATCAAAAGCTAATTGTTGATTTTTATTGCTTCACAGTTCAAAAATTCTTGAATAATTCTGTGTAGTTGTTTTCAAAAAGCTTAAAACATCTACGTTTCCAGTGACTTCTCGTCCCATTTTTGATTATTAATGGAGATCCAGAAATTGCAGTCCTCTCTTAGTATTCAACTGTCACAGTTTTTGTCTTCAGGTATTCATTCAAGGCTTCTTCACCTGTAAAATGAGAAGGAAACAAAATTACATTATAATACTGCAACCTTCAAAAAGCTCAAATATTTTGCATTAAAAATTGAGGCTATTCTTGCACTAACACAATGATGCATTCTTTTTGAATGGCTGTAAGCATCATTAGCTGTTTATTTTTAAAAAATAATTATTTTGAAATCTTTGAAATAATTTTTTTTAATTTTTTTCAAATTATTTTTTTTAATGCTTAGTAGGTAAGTTTTGAAAAACAGTATTTTTTGCTGAGTTGGTATAGCAGCAGGTGCGGTAAACTTGGCTTCCCTCTGACAAGAGGGACATGAGTTCGAGTCTCACCGAGAGCTTATTCTTCACTTCCAATCCTCACTGTTTTTTTTCAGAAGTTTATAATTTCAAAGGAGGTAACCCTTATAATGTAGGATTCGATTGTTTCTTTATCCTTGTCGTGTCGGGTTTGGACCTGTTGAGCAACAGAAGCCACATGGATCGGCTGAAACGTTGTGTTAACAACACAAACTACAACAAGGAGTTCAATTGACCGAAGAACTATTTGAAGGTTAATGACCTGTAGTGGCCACGTTACTAAAAATAGTCCTTAATACGAAATTATGGTTTCGAACATCGGGTCAGCTTTGTCACTATGATAAACGAGCCCAGATGATATAAAATAAATATAGTTTCCCCCTTTTTTCGTGACATCAGCAGCTGCCTATAAGACACTCTGTAAACGGATCTCTTCACTAATTTTGGCCCTGTTTTTTTAACAACCAGTGGCACAGCTCATGTCATCAATGACATGTAAATCTCTTCCTTTCTTTTCATCTCAGCATTTCTTAGAATGCTGTCCTGGTTTCTTAAACCAGTAAATCTTCCCTTTGGTCAACTCCTTCTACATTTCTTTTTAATCAGAAATAAAGGCCTCAGATATAGGTCCACGAGATTAGATGACCAGAGATCACTTCTATAGTTGACACATCAGATTAGAGGCTGAATGCCTTAAAATATTCTTTCTGATAAACTCTTTTGTACTACGCCAGTTTAGCTCCTTTCTGTCATTTGCCTTCTCCTAACAGACCCTTCTCAAAACTATAGAAAATATCTATGTAAAATACTTATAAATTAAAAGAAATGAATCAAAATTAACTCAAATTTTGTATTTTTATTTGAATGAATTTTTTCTTGTTTAACTAGTATATATAATATAGATATGAAAGGAAATTGGCAAAACGTACCAAATTTTCTGCCAACACCAGACACTAACTAAAAACTGAATGAAATTCAGTTCATATATAGCTACGATGAAGGGGAGGTAACTGTGTTTCGATTACTCATATTTCAGACTAATGTTTACCTTTTCTTAATATATGAAAAAATATCCCTCAATTGAAAACAAATTCCAGGATCCAGTCCAAATTTGGATCAATTCTTCCTTTTCCTTTTCACAAAATGTCATTGAAATTCATAGAGAACTTATAGAAATATTGTGTGGACAAACAGACAGACTGAATACATATACCTCTTCCAACTTCGTTAGAAGTAAAATATAGATACAGTGGTCCCTCTCTTAACGAGGACAATCCATTCCACAAAACAAATTTTCTTCTAACAAGACGTTAAGTGAATAATTAAACCTATGGGTAATTCATTCCAAATAAAAATATTGGACACCTAAAACCTAAATAATAACCTTGTAAATAATGTATAAATACAAATAAACATTAAATAATGCAATAAATAATATTAATTCAGCAAATGTCCATCTGTCTGTCTGAAAATAAGCACGTAGATACTAGATATAAATCTAGATAATTATAAATGAAATCTAGATGATTCTGGATGATTTTGTTGTCTTAATAGAAGGGAGAAAAAAGTAAAATTTTTCAACCTACCAAGATCCTTTCCAAATCCTGATTGTTTGAAACCTCCAAAAGGAGCGGCAACATCCGTTTTGTTATAAGTGTTCACAAATACTGTCCCAGCAACCAGCCGGTCAGCTACATTCAAAGCTTTGCTGATATCTTTGGTAAAAACTCCAGATGCTAAACCATATTCTGTTCCATTTGCACTGCGTAAGGCATCATCAATATTTCTATAAAGAGAAAAAGGAATTTGAATAGAATTTGTCTACTGAACATTGAAAATGGCCTGACAAGCTGAAATATATCTGTTCACTCAACAAATATGCTAAGGAGAACAGTTGAATGTTGCAAACTGGACGTTTTATAAGGAGAAAACATTCATTAATAATAATTTTCAACACAACACAAATATAAGGAGGAAATTATTTGATAACTAGTGAAAAAAATTAACGGATATATTTTAATTTCTAGGAGATTCTTTTTAGAAAAGAAAAAAACTGAATTTGTTTCACTGGAAGAGTCCATAGTTTTAAATGGTGGGTAGGATATATTTTTATCAGCAAAATTGTTACCATTAGTAGAAAAGCCCATTGTTATGGACTGAAAACCAAGAAAATCACACTGTTTATAGATGCATAATATTTAAGGTATGGTGCCCAATGTAGCCATTCTGTTCAGACCAAAGCCCCCCAAAACCTTAGCTGAGAGCTCTCTCTCTACCTCTCTCGTTTAATATAGCAAGACATTGTTGGGCCTGTTGCTTATCTTACTGATCTGGAATTGGATATTGTTTTGATGGTGCAAGAAGCCTTTAGTCATCTTAGCAGAACAGTTCTGTTCAAAGGGAATAAATGTCTTAAAAGAAGATCAGCAGTGCACCAAAGATGATAATGGCTCAGGGCAACCATTTTGGACCATGTTCCCATCAAGCACCCTAAATTTTTGCAAATCTAAAAGGATGGATTTTTCCTTGACACCGGTGACGTCACTGAAATGTCAGCAGTGTTACCAAGATAAACAAAGTCTGCGTGTTGATATCGAGAAAATACTAGGCTGAACTGGTGTCACTAGTCTGTCTCTGAAATGTTCGAAGTTACTTAATAGGTTGTTTATAAGTTGTTTTTTTTTTAAAACTAACAAACTTTCGAAGTTACTAAGATACTTTTCCGAAAAAATTAAAAACTATTCATTCGATAAAAAATAGGTTTTTTAGTTACTAAGATAGATACTTAGCGTAATCGTTAGCGTATGTGACTGCCAAGTTTGTTCAGAGACAGAGAGACTTCGAAAGTTTGTTTGTTTCAAAAACAAAATAACAAGCCAAAGAATAGTTGGATTGAAAGCA
>VCCN01002112.1:7488154-7510260 GCA_006491835.1 Architeuthis dux | reverse complement strand
CTGCCCTAGTAGATAAAATGATTCAAACTTACTGTTCCTGAATAGATAAAACAAATCAAAACAGTAATTTTATTTATCCATAAATGCCTAAAGTTTGTTAAGTAATGCCCTTATGCTGGCTATGGCTTCAGCTGTCCCTGCCCAGGCTCCACAGATCACAAGCTTCTGTCTCTATGGTTTGCGATATGTGAAAAAGACTTAGAGGCGACACGCACCCGAAGTGGCGTCACTCACTTCATCTTGCGCTATATTATTCATAGTAGGGGGTGAGAGATGGATTCATACCTTTCCAGAGGCATAGCAAGGGGCGGGCAAGAAGGGGCAGTTGACCCCAGGCACCGGTGTGAAGGGGTGCAAAATTTTCTCTGACCTATAATGCCTGTTAATTAAAAATCATCCCCTCCAAGATGTTTTGTAACTGACCCGGGCGCTGTCAACTGTTGCTACGCCACCGTGCCTTTCCCAAGGGCATTAGTGTGAAGTGAACAGAAAAACTGTCTCAGCCAGAATTTAAACTGTGATTGATGGCAACTCAGTTCTATCTGTAAGTCATGGCTTTTATCTTGCAATGGATTATCTTGCAATTGACAAGAGCTTTTATCTTGCAATAGATAACTATTACTCTTTGTCACCTGCCACAATCAATGGGTTAAATTATCATAAAAAAATAACCTTTCACCAAAGTCACAAGACTATTTAAAAAAAGAACCTTTTACAACTACTTAACTAAGACCAGTTCTGGCATTAAATGACTTACTAAAAGGTTGACATTCAAACCCAGCAAACCAAACATTTGAATGCTTGTAAAATCTACAATATTCCCTAATGGAAACAAAAGAATTGGATTACCTACCAATTGATAGCTGATGCTCCTCTGTGTTTTGGCAGCAAGGATGGATGGTAAATGATCGTTTGGTTTTGGGGGTAAAAAATGACATCGTTCGGTATGAACTGTGAACAAAATGGCAGCACATTCAATTCAACCTCGAGAGCCTTGTAACAATCGACAACTTCAGGAATGGCCACTTTCTTTTCTTGCCATCGTTTAAACTTAAAGACAGGAGTTCCATTTTTGTTGGCTTCTGTGGCTGGAGAACAGAAAACAATCAAAGTAAAATCTGCACATATAATAATTAGCAGTGTGTGTTTGTACTCTGTTACGCTAAAGGACGCAACTGACATAGTAAAATAGAATTTTAAGTTTTATGACGTAATAAAAATGACAAATTTAAAGTACAATAAAAAAAATATAAAAAGTAATAAAAACAAAAACAAAAAATAATAAAAATCTGTTTGTGGTCAACAGAATGCTATTTTTCCAATGCAAATCTCTATTATTGACATATATAAAATGCAATGTGTATATCAATATATTTCATACCGTCATTTTTGACAGTACGGTAAACTAGTCATTTATATAATAAGAGCTGTGTCTGTCACACTCATAGTATCAGTAGCAGCTATGAGCCCCTATCCTTTCCTACCCTCTTATTAAACTACCTAGCTTTTTTTTCCTTTCTCCCTTCATACCTTGTGTCACACTTATAGTATTGGTAGCAGCCATCAGCCGAGTCTGTTGAGGTAAATTTATGATAACCATCAGCAAAATGACAGGTCATAAAAAATCCATAAGAAAAGTTAATTTGCTAGCATTGTGGTATGGCTAAAAATTGCTGGTGAAAAAAATTAAATGCTTTTCTTTATCTACACTCTGTATTACACTGTTTTAAAAGGTATTATTTCTGGCAAACTTTGCTTTTGTGACCAGGACACCTTGAGTACTGTGCACAGGCCTGGCCACCGTACTTGGAGAGAGATAAAAAATCTTTTAGAAAAAGTCCAGAGACAAGCAACTAAGTTAGTAAGATTATACGTGGCTTAGAAGTAGTAAACCCTTTTTTGTTTTACTAGAAGGGGGTACAAGGGATTAAGAGGCCACACATATGCGCTAGAAGCAAACAGAAGTAGATTGAATATCAGAAAATTCTTTTTTAGCAATAGTGGTAGGACTTTGGAATAGATTACTGGAATATGTAGTGCTATCATCAGATGTAAATGATTTTAAGAAGAATTATGATTATCACACCACAAAGGTTTAAGGCCCTAGATATTGTGTAAATATGATTGTTATGATGTGTGCTTGTATATACACATTGTATACTTTTTTTCACACTAAAATAAAATGTTCTAAAATGACAGTGATAATTTGAAATATACTTGTTTCCAATTGGACAATGGGCAAATTTGCACATTTTAAAATCACATAAAATAAGAAAAACAATTACATATGAATATCACTGTCCTGGTTACAAAAGCAGAGTTTAACGGAAATAATAGCCATTTTCTATACTTTTTAAACATAAGCAATCAGAAAATAACACACTACCCAGGAATGAAAATCGTGTTGTCCGGTGTTATCAGTATTTGTTTCCTGAATTCAGATATTTTACCTCTACTTTTCTCTATAGTACTAACTACAAAAATAGCAATTTGTCTCAGACCCCCCCACCCCCGCACTTAATTACTTATTTTCAAAGAAATAGGTGAGTGACCCTTTTGTTCCTCCACACGCTTCTCTGAAGCATGTCAATATTCTTAATGGCTGCAATGTTGTGACAGTTTGCACCTAAAATCCTGTAATATATCCTGTACATATACATAACTAAGAAGTAAACAAGGTATCAATCCCCAAAATAGCAAAAAGATGACTTTAGATTGGCCTTGAGTTGAGACGAATTCATATATAAAACTATTGTAGTGTTATCACATGTGCATGCATGTGCTACCAAGGTGATTTGTTACTCGGTTTGTCAAGGTGCGTTGAGGTTGATGCATACATGTTGCATCCACAAGTCTCGACTTGTTTGGAGGTCAGTTGTATTATCGCTCTTAGATCATCTGCACGTGCGTGCAGATGCATTCTCGATGAAAAGTCGCTGTATTTCAGATGAATTGTCAAGAATTGGGAACAGCAGCTGGAAGGGAATCTCTGAAAGAGAAAACTGGTTGCACTCTTGACAGGAAAAAGGATGAAGTCTGATTTAAAATAAATTGATATTTATTTGTTCTACATAGGGTGCATTTGCTTTTCCAACATCTGTAGAGATGAGTCAATGAGTTTGTTTTGCATTGCATCCGAAATTAAACAGTCGAAATTTAGCTCTTAGTCAACTAAGCCTCTTAAAGACACGTCTGCTGCTGAGTCTAGTCTGAGTCAATCTGCCAGTCTGCCTCTTTTAGCTTACTACTATTTTAAAATCGTCCTATGTTTTCACATTCAGGTAATATCCAAACACATACACATAATTACATACATACGCACACATATTGGACATCTGAAACACACCCAAACATACTCTACATATACCAATGCACATGTTAGTATTAATTAGGATATCTATCACTAAACACATCCCAGGCCCTCCTGTCAGGCCAACTGACTAGGTCAAGTGCTCTAACCTCTGTTGTCCCCAGGCCCGACAGATATCCTCTGGGAAAGAAACACACACATATGCTTACACACATATATGGATAGACACACACAGATATGCCTGTGGTTACTTCTTATAGTGGAAACATAAACATATGCTTAACTATTTTACATAAATAAAAAGCCACTAACTTTATGAGGACTCCAAATCCTGTGGCCCTATGCCTTACATTTCCTCTATATTCTAACACTATATTAACTCTTAAATTCATTCTAAGAGAATTCAAAAAGTAATTCAAGGAGAGTAGCTTCTGATTAAAGTTACTTCCATCACACTCTTTTTTGTTTAATTCAATTCACAAAAGAGTTCCATTTTTAAAAAATCCTATTCATTGAAGAGTTCTACAATGGTTTACAGCAATTTATGAATCTAAGAGTTAAAAAATCATCATTCAAATAGAACTGGTTTATCCCACAGCTTAACTCAAGTGGTGGGGATCAAACTCAGTAAATGCTGTTCATCATAAAATTCAGTACATTTTGACAGTAGGCTTCATTTCATTGAAAATACCTATGCAAGCTAATTTAACAATCACTTCTCCATAGTAGCATTTGCTCAATTTGATGAACAGTAAGGGATACAGAATGCAATTCCCACTGTGGCAGTTAAATACCATATATGCTGGTATATAAGATGGATATTTAATAATAAAAAAAACTATGCAAATATTGCACTGTGTCCAATGCGGATGTCTACTGAAGCTCGATATGGAGAGTTATGGGACTGGGATAAGTTGTAAACCATTGATCTTATAGTCAGTCTGGCATATACGGTAAGTACATATGATAAAAAAGGTTATAAGTACTTTGCAAATATTGGGCACGCAATGAGCTTACATACTTAGGATGGAGAAAAAGATAAAAAAAAAGGTCTGCTAGAATAGTACTTAGAATATTGTCTCACAAGCTGACAAGAATGGGTTTAATCCAAACAAAGTGCTGAAGAAATGTGACACTGAGCAGAATGTACAATACAGGCGTTCCCATTATAATGTGTGTGTTGGGGTCCAAGAAAGCCAACCGAGTTATAACCAAGCCGCAATAACTTTGGGGTTTGTATGCGCAATATTCAAGGTGAAAGAATGAATTAGACAAAAACATTTCATTTTTGCAGTTGGTGCACCAGCATAAGTCAAATCTTAGTGAGGGTGAGGTTGGAGTTGTGTCACCTCTGTCATCAAATGGGCTTAAGGTATAGCTGCTACACCGTAGTAAGCCCATTTGATGGCAAATATTTCAGGCTGAGCGCTATTTTGCCACATAGCAAATAGCCCGAAATTTTGTGCTTACGTGTTCAAAGGGAAAATCTGTATTTATTGGCAGTTTTCCAGATGAGTGGGCAATAATATAGGTAAACATTTTGTGGTCCACCACCCAACTCCATTATATATCGTGAACCGTGCTATAACAGGCCGCGTTATAATGGGGGGTGGGGGGGCCCTATATCAACTGTTATGATATAACTATTATCAAAAGTTTTACAATGAAGAAAATACCAGGGAGTATTTTGGAGATCACTTCTCTACTCAGTACATCTTAAGAGTATTTCCTCTTGCCTCGTTTACAGGTGTGTTTTATTTAGTGATCTTTGTAGATATTTATCTATCTCACCATGAGGACGGAATGTGACACAAGGTCAGTTTAACATGGGGGCCCATGCGCATACATGTGGGCAAGAACAAAACTTGCCCAGTCCCTGTGAACAATATCACCAAGGCATTATGGCTAGCCTGACCCTTCCCTTTTAGTGCAATGGGGAGGTGCTGCCCTAGGGCAACTGACCCCCTGGGACTAGGCATAGATAAATCCAGGGCCAAACATATACAAGTACTGGGATCTTTGGACCAAACTAAGTTTAATATCCCAAAATATAACAACTTCTGTTTGACAAGGATTTTCTTTTTCCTTCAGATTTTCAATCGGACAAGAAAAAAGAAAAAAGAAGGAAAAAAAGTAAGTGGTTTGGATGAAAGAGGGAAAAAAAGATTTGCATTGTGCTTTGCTTACAAATAGAAAAAAAAAGATAAGATAAAAAAGATAGACAAGTATTTGTGCCAAGCAAAGGATTATTTAAACTTCCACCTATTATTAATGCTATCAGTCACATGATACGACTACTACTAATAATATATACATTTATACAAAGCACCCTTTCTTGAGAACCTAGATACTGTCACATAAAACAATGATCTTTGAGGAATCTCATGACTATAGATAAATAAAGGACCATTATTATACACTGATAATGAGAACAGCCAGGGGCATACCGAAGGGGGGTTGGGGGGGGTACTGTAACTTTTGAAAAAGTACATAGTGTGAATACATAACAGTTCCTAGTCTCCCCCCAAAACATTGGCTTACAACTTATGGATTCATTATCTGGTTTGTACTGTTCTCAATATCTATCCAGAACTTTCTTCATAGAGTAAAAAAAACTTGAGTTTTTTGGTAGTCGACAAGTCTGTTCTTACAATTAGTATAAGGAGGAGGAATACATGCTTACCTAGAGGGTCCTCTCGACCTTTGACATCTGGGATGGTGAAGACTCCTGCAATGTCATGACCAACACTTCGGAGAAGTTTATACACTTCTGCACCAAAGGTACTTTGTCCAATGATGGCAATCCTCATTGCCTGAAACAAGGAAATTAGAACTTTTTAAAAATTGTAATTGTTATGTGGATGTAAGGGAATCCGACAGAATCATAGATGCGATTAGACAATGTGGAAAAGAAAGAAACCACCTAATCTAAACACCCTACCCCCTACTCTCACCCACTTTATAGCTCATACACATACACAGACCCACTTAATCTAAAGATCCACACCACACCAGCTCAGGGACCCATAAGGAACTTTCAACCAAATAAACCAGGTCACCTAGGCATAGAAAACACCCTTCATTTCATTTCAACTACCCGGCATGGATAGTTGCACTTCTCTGCAGTGTTCAAATTTCTTCTGATGAAGTCGCTCGCAGCGACGAAATGCATAAAGGTTTATCTTCATGATAATAAATATGTAATACACTTTTCTCAATCTTTCTTTTCCACATCTGTCTAATAACATCTACCAAAATTGTAATTACAAATAAATACCATACATTTTGGCGACCTTCAAATAAGATGAGACCCAAATTAGGGTCCGAATTTCACGGTTTTAGCCCACTGTTTTTGTATCTGGCCTACAGGACGACCCCATTTTAGGGTGTGCTTTTTGGATGCTTCAAGTGTCATATAGTCCACCCAAATTTTAGGAATAGTTCTTTAGATAGGAGGAAATTGTGTCAACATTGGCTTAGTCCAACCAATGTCTCCAAAGAGGCCATCAACTCAGTTATTTGATTTGAAACAATTACAACAAATCCCTAGTCCAACAAATGTCAAGTGAGAGAAGGGGAAAAGAATTTCACTAAGAAACTTGACACAAACAGGAAATGCACCGAAGATTATTCACCCCCGCCGCCCAACAAAATATGTTTTTACTTTCTTTTATCTCTGATGAAAGATTCTTTCGATAAGAATTCATATGAGAACAATTTTGCCACATTGCCAGGATTCGGAGATGACCTTTGAGGAGAGAATTTATTAAAAAAAGCTTGTGAGAATAGATTGCTAAACAGGTGGTAGCAAATATTATGTAAACAGGTCTGGTTAGTCACTCAATAGAAACTGTCACTTGACCAACGTCTTTTGGCAGCAGGCCATGTTGGGGGTGATCAACTAAAAAATTGGAATAAAGGGGTGATCAATAAAAAGTTACTTCTCTTGCCTTTTGTTGGGCAGTGATCAATAAAAAATGTCTGTATTTTCAAAAAACAAGCATGAACACAAACTAAGGGACCAATTTAGCAAAAACTTACTTTGCAAATTGAACACCCCATACAAACCTATTTAGTGGGGGGGGGATTAAAAAAAAAACATATAAGGAGTAAATGTTTAAATTTTCATTGGTGCGGCCTGTATGCATCATACATAGGTAGCCAGCCAGACCAACTTAAAAACTGAAGAAACCTATGTTGACAGTTTCTAATGAGAAAGTGTAAATGGCTTGGCACTGAGGATTTGTTCTTAGTGTAGCACATCCCCATTGCACTTATAGAAGATAATTAAGCATGCCATGTAGGGGGTAATCAATTAAAAAATTGGAATAAAGACAAAAGGAGTAAATGTTTAAATTTTCATCCCTCTAGCTCCATTGGTGCAGCCTGTATGCATCATACATAGATAGCCAGCCAGACCAACTTAAAAACTGAAGAAATCTATGTTGACAGTTTTGGTTGACAGTTTCTAATGAGAAAGTGTAAATGGCTTGGCACTGAGGATCCGTTCTTAGTGTAGCACATCCCCATTGCACTTATAGAAGAGAATTAAGTCTTTCCATGATGTTTGAGGTTTATGCCGTGGCTATTTTCTAAAGAAGCAACATGGAGTTATGTTCCATACCATGTGGGGATACAGAATACACCCACATTAAATAATGCTAATTTTGCAACAGTGGAAATAAAAATAACTTTTTCCTGCATAAATGTAATTCTGCAAGTTGGGTTGGTGCGCTAGTGCAATGTCAAACTGTCTGCATTTGTCAATTAGATTTTCTTTTGTGTTTGAACAGAGTTTTAATGTTGATATTTGTTGAACACTTTTTCATTTGGGATTCTTTTACGTGTTTTACTTTTACAACAATAATTGCTGATGTAAGGACATTTTAGAACATTTTATTTTGGTGTAAAAAAGTATACAATTTGTATATACAAGCACACATCATAACTATCATATTTACACAATATCTAGGGCCTTAAACATTTGTAGTGGTGTAATAAACATCATAATTCTTCTTAAAATCATTTACATCTATTGATAGCACCACATATTCCGGTAATCTATTCCAAAGTCCTACACCACCCTATTGCTAAAAAAGGATTTTCTGATATTCAATCTACTTCTATAGTATATGTGTGGCTTCTCAGTCCCTTGTACACCCTTCTAGTAAAATATACATCAGGGTTTACTACTTCTAAACCATGCATAATTTTAAACATTTCTATTAAGTCTCCCTGATCTCTCCTATTTTCTAACGTTGTTAAGCCTAACACTTTTAACCTACCCTCATAACTCATACTTTTTAATTCCGGTACTAACTTAATTGCTCATCTCTAGACTTTTTCTAAAATATTTTTTATCACTCTCCAAGTACAGTGACCAGGCCTGTGCACAGTACTCGAGGTGTGGACGGACATAAGTTTTATATAGTATAAGGAATGAGTCTATATATGAAAAGGTATGCTTAATCAGTCCTAGAACCCTGTTCGCCTTAGCAGCAGCACTGGCAATATATTTGGGGAATGATAGTTTATTGGTTATTATGATACCAAGATCCTTTTCATCATTTACAATATCTAGTATATTTCTGTTATTATTAGGATATGTAACATGGTTTCAAATCTCTGTCTGTGTGTCTGACCTGCCAAGTCTCCAGCATTTTGTGTAGTACTCACGCAATATTTTTTGACTCCCACTCTCCCTCGTGATTTTTGTTGAAACCTGTTTTCTCCCGCATTTTCAGCTATTTTATTTTACAAAATACAAGCTCTTTCAAAATATTGTGCTGAAAATATTGATAAGCATTTTAAGTATACAATGGTCAGGTAGGGTCAAGCAAGTCTGGGTCAGAACTGAAAAAGTAAATTGCTTATATAGATAAAAACGTGTAATGGTTAGGTACTTAATCAAGGTAATATTGTGTACTTGACATTTATATTGAAGAAAACTATCGGATAACCGAGTTCTTCTCTCTCGATTTATATGTTGTGTTAAAAAGAATTATCTTATCAAGAGAGAGTGGGGAGGTTCTGATATTTTTATTTGCACTTCGATATGCTGACCTTAGTTTAAAGAAAAAAATTACAACGGTCCGTGTTTGTGTCAAAATTTAGTGCTGAAAATGCTATTTACGAGGGCCAAAAATCAAAACACCCAACCCCCAGCAGTTTTTGAGAAATTGAATAAAAAAGAGTTTTAAAAATTAAAATCTTTCTTCATATTCTATAAATTATCTCTTTCGACTTATCCTCTTTAGAATTATCTAAATTTAGATATAAATTATTTAAAATGGCAACACAAAAGAGAAGTAACAGAAATACTTTGAAACCGTAGTTTCACACGATGGACGGGAAATTATTTGACATGACAATTATGGCACACCATAAAGTCTGGTCTCTTTCAAACATGCACCTTTGGAATGGGAACTTCCCTAGTTAAGTAAACTATGCTTATTTTGACAAGCGGGGAACAAATGAAAAAAGAAAAAGGAAGTTATTTTTGAAAATTACTGCCTAAATAGGATTTTAGAGGGGGTGAACCCCTCTCTAAAAACCTAATATGCTTGTTTTTTGAAAATTCAGACCTTTTTTAGTGATCACAGTCCAACAAAAGGCGAGAGAAGTAACTTATTCATTGATCACCCCTTTTTCCAACTTTTTAATTGATCACCCCCAACACAGCATATATGGGTGGCAGTGATTCATAATTTACTTGGAATGCTAGTTTTTAATATTTTCCTCTAAAGTATGACGTAAAAGAAATTATCTTATCTCTTAAGAGGTGAAAATTTCAAATTGGATTTTGGTACTTGCTTGAAAAGTTAGACTGAGAATTTTATTGGTCAGAACAACCCAAACTTATTCACAAGCAGGTAAAAGTTGATAACATTTGCAAGTCATCCAGATAAATAAACGCTCAAGTACTATTAACCGACTTATTAGAATCTGTGTCAAGGTGCTCTGGCTACTGTAAAGAGATTTTTATAGCAGTGGCTCAAGTATAATTCAGCAAAATTACAAGGTACAAGTCAAGCAATTTAAGTGTTTAGGATTCAATACTGCGGAAGCTTTGTTTAAAACATCTTTCACGTGAGCAACTTCTATCAAGTGACAGTTAGCATAGTCTTATAGCAATTGCTTATTGGATGCTTGTGACCTTGTGCCAATTGTGGCTTCTGATATCTAAAATTCTGAGATATAGCCTAGTTTGGTACAAACCATTAACTTTTCAGAATATTTAATGATGGACAAGTTCCTAATTTTTATTTTGCAAAGAAAAAAAAGCATTCACGAGGCTTCTGGTATTTTCTATTCTTATGAAGATTTGAAAATTGCTTATTTTGTATTTTCAAAGAAATTAAGATGCTGTTAAAAAGGTTGACAAATGATTGCGAGACACCTTGGTTGCTTTCAGAAAACAGAGTTTTAAAATGTCTGAAGTGTGTTTTGAATTATTTGAGATATAATGTGAAATACAATGTGCCAACCTTGTGAAGAAATGCCGAAACATAAGATCTTTTGGCAACAAAATATGACCTAAATTACTGAAAAAATAACTCTTAAGACATTGTTTTCGTCAAAATTAGAAAATGGTTGACAGCATCTAACCCAAATTAAATAGTCTTATACGCAATTGCTAGGAGGTTCAGTTCTTATTGGATGCTTGTGACATTGTGCCAATTGTGGCTTCTGATATCAATGAGTAAGGAAAATGTTATGTAAATCATAACTGACACGATTGTTCAACAATTTTGTAACACGTGAGTGATCACCGTAAAATTATTTTAATACAGTAAAAGAACAATTAAATAACAATGATTTGATACACAATTTTATACAAAGTTATTATATAATTTATTTTAATATAACATTGTAGCTAGTAAATATAACTAGCAACAGACTGTTCAAACAAAAACTTCAGCTATGTATGTAATATTTTTAAAAAAATAGTTTTTAATTTTATTTTAATTTTAAAAAGTTTTGTCTTTGAAAGTCTTAAATAAAAGGAAATTTATTTGTGAAGAGCTATATAAAGTTTGTTTTTTTACTTGATACACACTTTAATCTTTCTCTTTTTGTTGTTTTCTAACCTCATCTTGTGTGACCAAAAACAATTTTTAAGTAAGGGATTATTTTCGTCTATGTAGGTGTATTCAAGGGGAATAACCTTTTTGTCTTAAATCTTTGGACCCCACTATTGTATGTGTATCAAAAAAAGAAACAAAAAAAGCTAGAGATATAGATAAGGATAAGGATAAGCAATTAATACTTTATACAGATTTCACTAGGAAGGGATTATGTCTTTATGATTCTCCTTTACTTTTCTCTATATCCTTTACTTAATTCTATTTTATTCATTTATAAGTATTACTTGTGTTGGATACACCGGTTCTTGTACGATCATCAAAGTTAAGCAACGTCAAGCCTGGTCAGTACCTAGATGGGTGACCATCTGGGAACACCAGAGATGTACCCAGTTGGGGAGGCATCCCCTGCTGCCATGCTGATCATCAAATGTATTGAGCACTTTTTTCCTTTGGGAGCCTTCAGCATGGTTTGGGGGGGGGGGACTTGGGCACAACACTGCCTCCATACTATGTGCCCAGGCATAGCAGTTCAAATCCTTAAGCTGTTAAGACCATCTGCCAAGTCATTATGTTCAGAGCATAATGTAAATAAACATTGAAAGATTAAAATTAACGACACCCTTTTGCTAATCAAATGCAGTACACGGACCATTTATCCGGCTTCCAGAAAACCAGAATTGCCAGAGAACCGGCTATTTTTGAATATGGCGGGTTTCATAGTAGTTCGCTTCCTGGCTGCGCTATATTTTAATTTTTGTGGGGTGTTTGTATTGATTAATGGATTAATATTGATCAAACAGATTCTGTTTTTTTAAATGGATTAATTTGTATCTGCTATTAACAGTTTCATTCTTTACTTTTCCTTGTATATTTTATGTTCTATATTTTAAGTGGATTAATAAAGATCAAACAGACCCTGTTTTTGAAATGGATTAATTTGTATCTGTTAAGTACAATTTTGTTCTTTTATTTTCATTGTTTATTTTATACTTTGGTCCAGAAATCTGGAATATTCAGAAATCGGGGTCAATAAATTTTATATGATATTTTGCAATGATACATTTGGGCTGACAAATGATAATCAAAACTAGCATTCTAAGGGAAATTATGAATCACCACCACCCATACATGCTGTGTTGGGGGTGATCAATTAAGAAGTTTGAAAAAAAGGGGTGATCAATGAATAAGTTACTTCTCTCGCCTTTTGTTATGTTGTGATCACAAAAAAGGTCTGAATTTTCAAAAAACAAGCAGGCACAAACTAGTGACCAATTTAGCATAAGCTTACATTGAAAATTGAACCCCCTACTAAAACCCTATTTTGGAGAGGAATTTAAAAAAAAAAGCATTTTCCCTACTCATTGAGGGGAGTGTGTGAGCAAAATTTCAAGTTTCTGCTATGAATGGTTAGGGCTGGGCGAAGTCCGGATACATACATATAAATGTGTGAAGGCATGAATAACCTAAACCTTTGGTAGCGGTGATTAAAAATTCACTACTAATTGAGTTTCTAGTCGGTGAAAAATAGAAAATGTAACTATCTTTTTTCCCTTTTTAGGCTTCCATACTTTAAAATTATGGACATTAGTTTTTGGCTGGACCAAAAAAAATCCCTTTTTTGCTTCCAGATTCATAGAACTCTTTATAAATATATATAGTTTAGAACCTGGCTCATTGTTATATCTTTAGCATTGAACCACCTAGGAGAAAAATTACTTCAACTGCTTAAGGCAATTTTTCATTACTATAAGATTTGTATGAAAACATTGCAAAGGAAGACATTTTGTTTTATTTACATTGACATATATTTCACTTTTGTGTGAGAGTGAGGAATATATTGCCTATTCACATGTGCAGTACCTAAAGATACTACTTCACCACTTAAGTGCAAAAACAAAATGTTGACACTGAAGGCCTTAAGATATTGAATAGGCTACAAAAATTTAATTTAATACTTATTACTGGTGATAAAAGAAAATGAAAATTATCTATATATGTTAAGTGTTTCAAGTGGAAAGAATAACACACTTATCTTAAAGTATGAAATACATAGAGATTGAATAGACCAGTGGTTTCCAACGGGGGGCGGGAATTCCCCCCAATGGGGTGATAAGTAAGTCCAGTCTGGGTTTTCTGCACTTCTATCTATCAAGTCGAAGACTCGAAATAAGCTCCAAGTTGAGAATGATTTAAAATGTGCTCTCTCACTAATTTGTATTTGTTATTAACAGTTTCGTTCTTTACTTTTCCTTCTATATTTTATGTTCTATATTTTAAGTGGATTAGCAAAAAACAAGAACAGAGATCACATTGATGTGTATATCAGTTACGATAGCAGAATTCTTATTTTTTTTTGTAATAAATTGGAATTTCAAATGATGTGTTCTAATTATTTTCGCTTGCTTTCTTTAAGTAACAAATACACAGCAGCAGCTGTACAATTATAAAATTAAACTTATTCTTAATATGAAGCTGTCATAAAATAAAGTTGTTATTTGAAATTATTCTTTGTTGCAACTTAATAAATGGAAGTGGGGGAATACTAGTAATCTTATTGACAACAGTCAATGACTCGAAAAGGTTGGGAACCACTGGAATAGTCCTAAAAATTGAAATACAAAACTTATGCAGTCATCAATTTTTATAAGCTGACTTCATGATGGTGAAACAGTTTCAGACAGTAATACATCTTCTAAAGGAATATTAGCAAGAATAGTATTACAACAGGTCACACAATAGAAACCAGCACATGACCAACTTTTGGCAGCATGTCGTGTTTGGGGTGATCAATTAAAGAATTTGATAAAAGTGTTATCAATGAATAAGTTACTTTTTTCGCTTCTTGTTGGACGGTGATCACTAAAAAAGTCTGAATTTTCAAAAAAACAAGCGGACACAAACTAATGATCAATTTAGCATAAACTTACATTGCAAATTGAACCACCTGCTTAAAACGTGACGGTTTCTATTGAGTGACTAACCAGACCTGTTTTTTTTTATTCAGATTGTACTAAAAGTGAAAAGTTTGCATCTTTATTTAATTTGTGGTTTTTTCAATAACATCATAAAAAAGAAGGAAGATCCCTTTCCCCCCAAAAAACGTTTTCATTTTATTTTATTTATTTGCATATTTATCATCAACTTTGAAAGCAGATGGTCAAAAATAGCCTTAAAAGTTATAGGGAGATGTAAGGTGAAAAATTGTAAAAAAAAAAAAAAAAAAAAAATAGGGAGGAGTATTTGAAAACGTCCCCCGAGCCCCCAAAAGCTTTATAAATTATAGTTACCTACTGAAGTTCTACTGACATCATACAATAACAAGGATATATGTATACATACATGAATTGCATAAATAATAATTCGGCCTTTGGGGTTGTTTTTCAACAATTAAGTGAAGTGCATGTCTTTTTTTTAGGTATGAACAAAAATTTTCACCGGGAAATCAACATCATTTTAAAATAAATTTCAGTTGAAGCACGGCAGTGAAAGAATAAAAAATATGTATTTAAAAAATATTAAATTGATCGAAATAATCGATAAAAAATATTGACTGAATTTTTTTTTCCAGATCAAAAGCCTAAATAATCAAATAAAACTAACAAGTAACCAACAAGAAATATATTTTACTTAATTTTCCTGTTTTTTAAATCCCAAAGAGTTCAGTGCGTAAAAAAAAGTAAACATAATTAATATCTCCAGGGATTTATCTGCAAAATGTGTAAAAAAAAAAAAATCAATGTATAAATAAAATAAATCATCAAATTAATAAGTGGGAGAGAGGGGGGGGGTAATCATAAGGAAAAAAAATTCTTCTTCTCTGGAATTCTTTTTAAAAAAAGTTTGTCCTTTAATAAAATATCGAAAATTTTATTAAAATCGAATATGTTGATTTATGCAAGATTTTTTTAAATCATAGAATTTTGGAAATTTTTTTGTTTACATATAAACAACTTTTTACGCTGAAAATGTTTGTTCATCCCTACTATTTATTGCAAATTTCCCCTTTTCATCAAATCTCACAAAATATTGAAGGGGGCCCCCTCAAGGAGCCAAGCCCCCGGACTCCCAAATCTTTAGCTACGCCAACGCCACCGCTTTTCAGTAGTTCTGTAGAAGATATGGCGATAAAGAAAAATACAAGGACACCGATGAATGAGTACCTCACGAACTAGTACACAATAAAGCGAAGTCAGCTGTTTCTCTGGGTGGACGGACGTTCCAGATGTTCTTAACACCCGGAGACGGGATTCGTTGTCGCGTATGTGTGATCGGAAGAAAGGAGAGATTGGTAAGGGTCTTCATCCGTTAACCAATAGAATAGCTAAAGGAATCAAAGGACGGTGGTGTTTGAGCAGTGTGTTTTCTGTTTTATGTGGGAGGGACCCGAAAACGGGTTTGCATTGCCTTATAAAATTTCTCACGAGGCCCTGAAAGTAGGTCTGTTTGGATCTCTGTTTTGCTCGAAATGTCAACTAAAATGACCTACATTTTTTGTTATTGTCCGCTGCTCCCTCTCACACCCCTTCTATCTCTCTCTATTTATCTAACATATGACAAGATTAAGATACATAGATGTAAACTAGATAGTATACCCTACAGTTATTTTGACAGATTAAACAAAAAACCTTCACTGTTGTTGTCTTTTCATTGGAACATTCAAGTTTCCTCAATGGTGTTTACAATATTTTTAGCAGACGACTAGAAAATTAAAATACAAATTATTTAGTTAAACATGATTTCCATTTAACAAATCTCTCGGTAAATCTTTACCGGAGTTTTACCCAAGAAACTCTCGAGCCCCCCCCCCCCCCCTCCGGGCCCCAGTGCGATGATGCACTGGCTACACCCCCTCTCATACGCTCTGTCCACTTGGTACTTCTTCAGTTTGTTTATTCAATAACAAAAACAAGCCCGAAAGTCAGACCATGGATGCGCTAGTTAAACACGTGTTCAGTTAAATGTTTAAAAAAATAAACACCGCGATATGAGATATGTTAAAAAATGTCTTAGCTTCTTAAAAAACGAAAAATACGTCACTTTGATTTCGAGATGAAAATATTTAACAAGACTTAAGAGGAAGAGTTTTTTTAAAATTCTTTTGTTTAGAAAAAAAGTCAAACAAATTCTTGATGCGACATTTAATCGCATGCATAATATGTTTTCAATACTGCAGACAGAACACAAAGTTTTTGGTTTTGTTTATGTTTTATAACTTCTAAAACTCGCCTCGGGGTAGTTGTACCAGTTCGAAGATTGAGAAGACAGAACAACTTAATAATAGATCAGTTCACCCTTTCGTTTCTTCCATTGATTAGGAAGAACAAATTCTAAGAGAAGAGTTAAGTTAGTAAGACGAACCTTTGTTTCTTTAAGATTAAGAAAGTGAAAGTCCGTTCAGGGACGTTTTCTGTCGGTTAAAGCAGTAAAGTAACTGATGCAGGAATTCGTAAGTTGTATAAATATAATATAACTTCACAAACAAACCAACTTTATGATATTTTAAATTTTAATTTTACATATTAAAATTCGTCTATGATGCATATTAATGTGACTTCCAGGGAGTCTACTTTTAAGAGGTAATTCAATATGTTTTTTCTTCACAGAATGAATATCACATTAAAGAATAAACCCGAATGTCAAAACGATATGAAAATCTTTTTAAAAAAGTTGTTTGCGGGGTTTATCACAGAAAAGGGGGACAGATCATAACAAGGGGTACGTCCTTCACTTACCTGCGGTAAAAACATAGTTGAAGAAATGAACATATCTCCAAAGAAAGAAATCGTTTTAGAAAACAGACAATACCAAGTTCATAATGCCTCGAAACCCAGGAATGGAATAATAAATATTAGCTATTGTATTATTCCACGAATACCAACAGAAAAGTAGAGCAGTTATGTGCAGAGCACTTATGTTGTTTTTGTATTAATCTTCTTTTCTTGTATTTCCTCTGATGAAATACGAAGCTAGTTTTTGGTAAAATTATAAGCTACTTGAGCAAGCAAGCAACATTAAACTTAATTTAATAATATGGCTTTATGCGTGCACAGATTAAATCTAGTCTGTTTTATAGACTCATTTTTTTATTCTATAAAAAATGTAATCTATCCAAATTCTTTAGGACAAAATATTAAAATCATTTCTACCCCCACTCCTGCAGCCCGCTCCACCTTTTTACGCCCATCTTCCCTCAACAGGAGTATTTTAATTTTATTTGAATCAAACGAGGAAAGAAACGCTCAATAAAATATCATTTGTCAACAAACAATTTGGTGTACTGTCGACATTTACTCACTGGTTTCCATGGGGTCTTATTTTCTTCTGATCTATTGATGGTATTGGTCTTTCACTTTCAACAATGCAGAGCAATTGGGTTGGCCAAAGAGTTTGTTCGATGTATTAAGTAAGAATAAAAGACATTTTTTCAGGCAACTTCATAATTCTATCCTCTCAGAACTTTCTATCTTTCTCAGCTCTTGGTGTCTTTTGCAGTCTGCTAGGGAATTGAATTTTATTTTCATTAAGGCAATTCTGTGTAAAGGCCAGAATGAATCGTAATCTAAAAAAGATGCAGTATCTGGAGGATACAGCTTTATCCTGATGGAATATCATACCCTTTCTGTTAACTAAGTAATACTGGATGCTATACATTGATTGTTGCTTTGCAATGGTCTAATTGGTGGGAACAGTACTTATTCAAATCAATCGTTTGATTCTCCGAAAGGAACTCATAGAATACTCCTTCCCACCATATACACAGCTGCACCTTCTTTGGATGAAGACCGGCCTTTGGTATCGTCAGAGGTGATTCATTCCGCTTGCCCCATTCCACATTGTTGTAAAGTATCCACTTATACGGCCCAGTAGGTTATTTTGCTTTACTGATGTGGAAGCTACACATTAAAGAGACTAACATAACCAAGCTGGTGCAAATGATTTTTAATGCTTGATTTAGATATCTTGAGTATGTTGGCTACCTCCAGTGTTGTATAATGTTGATTATTTTCAAGTAACGTAATGATTTGATCGCTATCAAGCTCAACTGGTTTACTCGACTGTGGAGAATCGTTCAGTGAGAAATCGGCAGCACAAAACTTTGCAAACCACTTTTGACCTGTTCGATCATTTACAGTACCTTCTTCATAAACTGTACGAGAGAGAGAGAGAGAGAGAGAGAGAGAGATGTCATAAACACGCTACTCTCTCAATTTTGGGGAGTGGTAAATGCTCATGCAGTATTCTGATCTAGATGCAATAACTATTTTTCCACCCCAATCATGTAAACTTAGATTGTATTCAATTAGCTGCTGAGTGCACAGGGACATTTGTCCCAATGATGAGTTTTCCACACTCTTCGCTCATACCGGGCATCAAACCTGGGATCTTCTGTGTGTGAGACATGCTAACCATTACATTTTGTTTAAGTCGTATTTTTACCTTTCTTAAAATAAAAAGCATAATATGCAGAAATGTTGCTTCTTGCATCTTCAATCAACAAAAATATGGCAATTTTGACAATTTTTTAAAAGAAATGCAAGCTGGTATGACAGCTGTCACAATACAATGAAAAGCAATCTTTTTAAATGAAGTTAGCAAAAACTAAACACTCCTAATGCCATGTAATGACAAAAACAGAACAAACTTTTTGGTCAGCCCAATAAAGAATTTTAGTGTTTGCAAGAATCTAAGTATTATTCCAGGACATTTTATATTCAGAGTATTGGTTTTTTTTTGCACCCCCCCACTTCATTTCTGTGTAAGAAATAAGAGAACTTATGAAAGAAACATTAAGACGGTGAAGTGTCAAAATCAGTTCTATTCAAATGATCCAATAACGACAATTAAAAACTCCATGTTTGCCAAAAAAATCACTACAGTACAAGATTTTGAAGACCTTGTTTAGATCAGGGTTGCCATGTTGGACATTTTATGGCCAAATTTAGCCTTTTTGAGAGGCCATGAACTTTTTACTATGGCCATATTTAAATTTTTGGCTATTTTTGGCATTTTTTCATTTCATTTGAACATTTTAGTTAATTAAAAATAAAAGTTTGCAAGTAATTTTTTATGCTTTCCATTCATAAGACCTTCGTTTCCTGAGGAAATTTGTCATTTTTCAAAAAGTTAATTTTCTAAGGTTTACAATCTAATTGTAATGCTAAACTGAACACTTACCTTCTGCCAATCGTACGGAATAAAAACGTTGACTTTGTTGCAGTAGTATTTTTAATAAATTCTTATTTTTGATGTATACTGCAGTATTAAAATGTTTTATAAACAATTTTAGCATTTGGCTATTTTTGCGTGTTTTGGGCCAGAAACATCTCCAACTATCTGGCAACCCTGGTTTACACCATTAAAAACTGCTCGAAGCAAGAAGCGACAATGCATTTTCTTTTCTTTTTTTCTCTATAAATAAACACCGCGATATCAGAAATGTTAAAAATAACACCGCGATATGAGATTAATGAGATATATTTAAAAGAATGTCTTAGCTTCTTAAAAAACGAACGCAACCTTACGTCACAGTTTGATTTCGAGAATTGATTTAATAAAAAGAACAAACAAATATTCCTTTATTACGTCATTAAAAAGTTACGTTCGATATGTTGATATGTCGACTTGTCAGAGAGTCAGTCAGTGACAACGATCGCTGCTAGAGAAGCGTAGCGCATCTAAAAAAAAAAGCCAAAACATATGAACGAAATGAAACGCCCCCGGCGTCTGAAAAGTTGTCGGCTCCGGCACCTAAAAAGTTAGCTCTGCATCCCAGATTAGGTCTAATAATCAAATATCGATTTGGTAGAAAACTAGACGAATTTTTTTGAACAGGATAGGAAAAATGGATAATGGAAAGAAAGTAAACAGGTTATGTATACCATTCAGTGCATTCACATGGTAAATCTGTCATCAGGTGATAATAATTATTAATTAAAAACAAAAAAATAAGAAAAAACCTCTCTGTAACAATTACGACCAGTTGCGTTGTTGTTCCGCAACTTTTCCAGTTTTTATGAAAATGTATAATTATTGAGAGTTTTCTAAAATGATAGTTTAAAAAAAAATGAGAATGAAATAATCACACATACACACAACACACAAAACACAGAAAGACACACACATACAACACAGAAAGACACACACATACAACACAGAAAGACACACACATACATGGAAAAAAATGGAACCAAATTGAAGGTAGGTTATGGTTTACTTTTTTCTGACACTTGAAAGAGAGAAAATAAAGAATCGAATAAAATTCATGAAGAAAAGTCAAACTGAAATAATTCATCAAAAGATAATTTCGTGAGAATTGTTTTTGAGAAAAATATCATAGGAACTTTCGCAAATCAAAACAAAAAAAAGGGGACAAAAATAGACTGTCCCTGTGGGTCCCACAAAGTGAAAAAAAAAGGGTTATGTTAAAATTACTTACTCAAGAGGGAGGGAACACACTAGTGTGCAATGCAAAATTCAGCAAAAAAAGCAACAAATGTGCTTATAAAGAAATGAAGTTGGTCGGTCGCTTGATGCAAGAAGTTCGTTCGTGCTGAAGGAAAGTGGCCTGACTGCAACCAGCAAAATCCCGTATCAAGATTAGGGACACACAGAGGGGGAGGGGGGGATATTGTATCTGAAAAAGAAAAAAAAAACCAGTCAGTTGTAAACGTGTCAACTCTATCGTCACCCTCACGCCACCCCTCCCGTGTGCATGTAAATTTTCTATCCATGCCAAATATACGCCCTACCAAGCCGAAAACTACCAAGCTATATAGTCCCTAAACTACTATGCTATTTAGTCCCTAAAAAGAAGTGCAGGCCTTCCCCACAGAATTAGTACTAAGTGGTATTGCTTTATTTTCTCTTTTCATTAATTCCAACAACTGTGGTCCCGGATTACCTAATCGTACCCTTAACGTGGTAAAACAAAACATGAATGGGCACAACTTGGCAGTGATGGACTTGATTGGAATTTTGATTATGGTTTTACTGCCTTGTGAATATAACCGTGTTACACAACTGTAAATAACTAAATAAATTCATAAATTATATTGTTATTGTTTTGAATTAATAATAATAATAATAACTATTTGTTAAATTGTTTTGGCTTAAATTTTCGTCTTTTGTGCAAAAGAATTTTATATCTGTGTGACGTCTGCCGAATTCCAATCGGGACCATCAGGAACCATCGCTAAGTTGTCCCTATGTTAACAATGTGGGAGAATGAGATGCAAAAATGAAGCAATACTACTGGCTCTATAGGAGGGACCACACTTCTTTTTGGGAATCTCACCAAAGTAGCTAAGCCTGACTGAGGTTGTCGTCGGTCATGAGAATTTTCTTTTGTCAGTTGTTTCTCTTTGTTTCACCACAACAGGAAAGTATTTAACTGTCAAATGTTCCTGAAAAATCTGACTTCACATCTGTGAATTTTCTTATTTTAATTGTTTTTATTCTATTTAATTTATTTGGGCATGTATTTGGAAAGTCCTACTGTCTCATACATTTAACAGGCTTTCCCTAGCACTTGGCACCCTAGGCGACTGTCCGTGTTTTCGGTACCTAGGGCCAGCCCTGCTAACAATTTATAAATCATTTTTTGTATTTGCTGTTTAAAACCGTATACCAAAACTGTCATCAAAACTGTCAAAATAGGGTTCTTCAGTTTTTGAATTGGTCCGGCTGCCTGGCTATGTATGTATCATGCG